>VUYV01000209.1:1529947-1600384 GCA_008711295.1 Anarhynchus alexandrinus | reverse complement strand
GGATCCGCTCTCAGTGAGGGGCTTTGGATTCGCAGGTCCAGAGGGAAGATCCTGAACGCAGCTCGGGTGTCCCAGCTGGGGGTTAAGAAGGTCTGGGGGAGGGGAGTGTGGGGGGAGTGTCTTTAATTTTTAATTTTTTAAAATTTACTTGGGGGTGGAATTGCAGCTCGTAAGTCTCGCGCAGCTTTTTCCTCCCTCTTCCACCGGACCCTTTCCCGTTCTGTCTTTCGAACCGTTTTTAGGCTGGATTTCCAGAGGAGGAGAGTGGGGCTTTTGTCGGGAGGAGCGGGGGGTTTCTTGCTCCCGCAGAGCGCAGCTGTAAGCGCCGGGTCCGTTTCCTCGCCGATTCCCCGTTAGTCTCGGTGCAGCGGAGGATCCCGGTGCCCGGGCAGCCTGTCCCTACTCCTCTACCTATTATTATCACTATTATTATTTAGTTTCTCTTTCGCTCCGGCTCTGTGCGAAATGTCTGGAGGCTGCAGAAGTCCCAGCGTAGTCTGTGCCCTGCTAGAAACTCTCTTCGTAGCTCTCGGAGGAGGATTCGGAGAGTAGCGGCGCCCGGTTTGGTTAAATCGCTTTCGGCGGCTTTCGGGCGGACTCGGAGGCGTTAAGAGCCGGACGATGAGGTGGTGGTGGGCGGGGGTGGGGGCTCCCCGGCACCCCCCTTGCCGCAGGTCGGGGCGGCTCGGCGGGGATGGCTCCCCGCACCGAGCCCCGGCCCTGCGGGGAAAAACGCGGGTTTGGGTTAAATACCGGGCGCCGTTTCAAACCCCGGCTGGAGAAAGGGTCACGGGCGGCGGGAGCGAAGGCAGCGCGCTCACACGTGGGCTCAAAGGTTTATTTTGTAATTCAAGTTCGTTATTCGGGAGCCTTTGCAGCTCCTCAAGGTCAGCGGGCATTTCTCGCTGCGGGGCCGGTCCCGGCCCGCGGGTGAGAGCCGCAGCTCCCCGGTCCCGCCGGGGCACGGCCCGCCTTGCTTGGCAAAAATAATAATAATAAAAAAATAATAATAATAAAAAAAATCGCGTTGTGACCGAGTTTGCCGGCGGAGGCGAGTCCCGCCGTGGCCGAGCACCCACCGCCGCTCCGCGCCGCTCCGCGCCACGCAGGCAGCCCCCAGGCCCGGCCATTTACCTTGGGGCGGCCGCGTTTTACTATGAGCTCCCTCAAGGTCCCCCCTGTCCCCCCCCCGAAACAGCCCCGTGCCCGTGTTTGTGTGACACCCGCACACCTTCCCGGCCCCGACAAAGGCAGCTCTGGGCGCAGGAACGCTGCTCACGGGCGGGGATGGTTCACGGCCACCGGGATCAACATTGTCAGCGCATCGCTGCCACGCCATGGGGGAAGTTGTCTTTCAATTAATCCTGGGGTTTTATTTTTATTTTAGTTTTTTCCAATAAATATACGCTTTAAACGTCCCTGTCCAAATAATAACTTTTCCAAAAAAAAAGTCAGCGCTTATTGTTTTAGGTTGTTAAGGGGAAGAGTAATTTTCAGAGCTCTCTTGGCTGCGAAAGCGAGGTTGAAGAGTGGAATATTTCGTTTTTCTTTTTTTGTTTTTCTTTTTTTCTTCTTTTCCCCCTCCTCTTTCTTTTTGCGTCTGCAAAAGGCACAGTTTTTTTGTTTTCTTTTGTGGTTGTTTTCTTTTGTTTTGTTTTTTCCCCCGTGTGCCCAGTGCAGGGTGCGGGTTTTTCCAGCTGGGTGCCCAGTGCGGGGTCCCGCCGCGCTGCAGCGCGGTGCGAGCCGCGCACACTGCGCCGGCCTCCCCCCGGGGGCTCTCCCAGCTCGGTAGCGGTGAGTAAGCTTCCGCAGCTTAGGGACTAAGAGGTTTCCAGTGCCTGGAGCTCTGGGGACACGAGTTGGGACTGCTGTGGCCGGGAGCAACCCCTTCCCCTCAGCAGCGGGAGCCGCCGCGCAGAGAGCGCCGGGCGAGCGCCGCTAATACGAACTGGAAGTGTCTATTTGGAAGGCTGAGCTCTGATTAAAATCAGGTGTTTAATACAATACAAGGCCCAACGGTTTATGGGGTTTCAGCTGAGGATTTTTTAGGGATCACAGTTCAAAACAGTAGTCCGAAGCTAAGGTTTCAGCATCCCAGGAGTATTTATTTGCAAAACAGATTAAACACGGACACGAGTGTGTGGATCTCGCTGTGTCTCCATCGGCAAGGTGGGGAGAACTCCAGTTAGGGCACGAAATCCCCTCCGTCCCTTTCCAAGCACACCTCTGCGCCCGCACCTCTGGGCGCTCCAGCCTCCGCCAGCGCGCGATCGTATTTATTAATACGTATTTATTAATGCGTATTTATTACCCTATCCCGGGGAAAAGCCGTCCGCACGCGGCCCGCCGAGGAGGGGTGCGAGGCAGCGCTGTACAGTATATTAAAAACACAGTACGCTGTAGAATTTCATTTCATTGGACAATATTTTAAGCAGATGTGAGGCTCCTCGGGGAATTCGACTCTATTACCTGGCTGGGGAAGGGGATGAACGTGTGCGTGTGCGCGCTGGGGTGGGGGTTTGGGGGAAATTCTCGGGAATTCTAACCCGACTCCCCAGGAGAACGGCAGGTACCGGAGGCGGCGGAGCTGAACCGGGGACGGGAATGGGTTTCGTTCGCTTCCCCGCTCCCCTCTGGGGGTGGGAGTCTTTAGTAATGGTTGTAAATCAGGAGACGAGGCTGGGCCGGGGTGCGAGGAGGCGCAGCGGCCCCGCGGGTGCTCCAGGTGAGCGCTGCCGGCGGGCGGGCACCCCCCGCGCCCCCCGTTCAGTCCCGGAGGGGCCCCGAAGGACGGTGCCCGGTGCTCCCGGGGAGCTCGGCGAGCCCGGTGGCCCCGGAGGGGGTTCTGCGGGAGCAGGCAGGTAGGAGAGGGCCATGCCGTGTCCCCGCCGCCAATGGGCCTCCTCCTTTAGCGAGAAAATAAAATACTGGGGAGTGGGGAAAAGCTTTTGCAATAGCTGACGGGGTCTTTTGTACCCGGGAGGAGGTGGAGAGGCGGCAGGTAAATGAGTTGGGCGCTGCACGTTGAAAGCGAATTCGTTCCCGTTCGAAACCCCCGAATTACGTTTGCGGAGTACAGACATAACCCCCAACCGCGGGCGGCCGCGCGTTTGTCGGGTCTCGGGCTCTGAATAAACGTTGGTGCTGGAAAACGGTGGGCAACATTTCCGCAGCGCCGCTCGCTTTTCGTTAGCAGGAATATGGCAAAGCCAAAGTTTCACGCCGGAGTTTTCCGGCGGGGCTGTTGCATCCTCCCGGGCAGGCTCCTGGGCATCGCCGGGGAAACGGCGGCGGGTCCAGCCCTGCCCGCCCCGGTACCGGCTCCCCGGTTGGAGCCTTCGCCTGCGGAGGGGCCCGGCTCCCCGCGGGCTGCGGGGTTTGCTGAGGCCGGTGGAGGGAGAGGGGAGCGGGAGGGCAGCAGCGCTGTTACCGCTGCTCGGCGGGAGGCTGCGTTCGCGCTTGAGCCGCCGGTTCCAACGGAACACGCGGCGGACGACAATTTACGGCGGATTCGGGCGGTTTAGGTGTTTGGTTGTTTTTTTTTTTAACATCTCCAAGCCTGCCGCCTCCTCTGCCCCCAGCCCCGGGAGCAGAGCTCCCACGACAGCCCGCTCGCAGACGGACAGACAGACAGACACCTCCCGGGACGCCGCTGGAAGGCGGCGAGAAGCCGCGCTGCCGCTCCGGCCCGCGGAGGGGAACGCCGAGACCCGCGCAGCGCTCCGCAGGTGCGGACCGGCGCTGGGTCCCCGCCGCCGCTTCGCCCTCCCCCGCCCTGCCCCGGATCTCTTCAATTAGGCAATTAGGGATGCCGGGCAGGGAAGGGGGNGTTGATCCGCTAATTAAGGTGATGTGTAATTAGCGCTTCAACAAAAATTACCAAGGATTTAAGATCAGTTTAGTCTTAAAAAAAAAAAAAATTAAATCCAAATTCTACAAATATAATTTATCAATTCACCCGCCCTCCCTGCTTGATTTATTTAAGAAAGTGCAGAGGGAACAACTGGGAAGCGCTTCCTTCTCCCCTGTCCTGGGAAGGAACTTGGCAAACGGGAGGAACGAGCCGGTTATTTGACGTGGGAGACGCTTTGAACTTGCCCGCAGAGTAGCAGGTTTCAGGTGCCAAAGTGCTAAAACTGAAGACGCAGAAATCGGGGACTGAATTTTGGCCTGCAGTAAAGCCAACGCGTGTCGGTGGCTGTGCAGTTGGTGTGTGAAGCGCCTGTGATGTTTTATCCACGTGTGTTTCCACCACGGGGCATTTGCGTGTGCATGTATAAATGTAAGTTTATAAAGTGCATCACAGAGTGGTCCGTTATTCCAATTTCACTAAATTCCTGTGTCCTATATAAACGCCGTGCGGATGCAAAATGTGTCTATGCAAATGCATTTGTCTGTTGAACTGACAATGCACATACAAAGGTCTTATAACACAGAGTAAAATTACAGGTACCGGATGGTCACAAACTGGTATGTTATGTGCAGAATCAGTGACTTATATTTTAAAAACGTTGTTTAACAACAAATAAAGCTGCCTTATTTTTAGGCTTTGTATTGGAACTGCGGTGTAAGTTCAAGTTCAGCAATAGCAAATTAGGTCCTTAATGAGCTAAGGGGAAAAATTAAATCAAGCATATTTCTAAAGTTTGCTATTAAAAATACCCGATGAAGACACCGAGGTCAGAAAGAGCAAAGAATTGCTCTTCTGTTCCCCACACAGACAGACACCGTCCAGTGTTCAGTCATACATTACTGGTCTAATAAGACTTTGGAATGGGCAGGACTCCGAACTACCAAACGGGAGAAAGCCCTGCGTACCTGAGACACGCAAAATCTCCACTCGCTTCTGGGCAAAATGCAATGCAGGAGCTAGGATTTCACAACACGGGAGCGGTGTAATTCATCGCTGTTGCTCACTGTAATAATACCCCAGCTCCTTAGTCGGATGTAACCGTTCCATGACCGGTGGCAGAGGAATGCTCCAGCCTGCCGCTGCACGGGGGTTACACCTGCCCGCGCGGGCTGCGCTGCTGGCTGCACAAACAGGCTCGATTGTCAGCTGAAATACCTGAAGGGAATGACAAGGGGATCTTCTGTTGAAGAGGGAAATATCCTTCTGCGGCGCGGCTGCCTTCGTTAATGTTTGTAAAGCACCCTGAGATTCTCGGAAGGAAAGGCCCTATTGAGTGAAAAGTATTATTATTGTTATTACGGCTATGATTATTATGGCTTATATATTTTATAAAAGCCCTGTACTATTTAATACAGTGCTTCAGAGACAAAGGCCTAAAGAAGTTTGCAAACACTGGCGAGGTAAGGCTCAGTAGCCACCCTGACGGTGGGGAACGTGTGGTTAGTTCCGCGGTGCAGCGGGAAGCGGAGGCAGCGTGCGTGATGACTTGCCGGAGGATCCCTGTCCGCTCCCGGTGACAGGATCAGAAAAAGAACCCACGTTTTTCAGGCTTGCTTTTGCCCTTCTAACTGTAAAATTTGCATTCTCTCTGTTTATCCCCATCCCCCCGCAGTAAACTTCTGGTGTGTGAAATTGTTTAGTGGAAGAAAAATCTACATTTCCACCGTAGGCCTTTTCTCTAGCGCAAGGCTGATGGCATGTAAGACTCTGCGTGCTCTCTGCGGGCCAGGGCAAGCTCGTGCTTTGTCTCCACAACTTGATGGCTCTCCCACTATTACTGGATATGTTTATTTTTTTCCGGTTAGAGATTATTTAAATGATAAACTCGCGCAATTCTGAATGCTAACTGGAAGGATCAAAATCTTAGCTGAATAATGATTTTCTCGTGCCGATTTCCCAAAAGATATTTTTAATCCTGTAGGGGGGAAGTAACCAGCGTATCGATAAATACATACGCACACGATGTCCACTGGCAGTTAAGAATGAAGACATCTGAAGGATATGTGCAAACACATTTGTTTCCACTCTCTGGATAACAGCCTGTTGATATGTCAGTGCTCCACAGCATTCCACACCAAAATTGCTGCTGTGTTTTCCGATCTTAAATATGTCCTTTTTTTTTTTTTTTCTTTTTTTTTTTTCCGGAGGAATTTCAGGTCAGGGATGTCGTAGTGGCAAAGATCTATGACCTTATTATTTCTTTTATTTTCTTAATGGATTTTCATGCATCACCGCTACCTACTCACGGGCTGTTTATTTTTATTTTTATTGCAGTAGGTTGTGCGTTATGCAGCGTCCAAATCTGTAACAGAGTGTCCCTGTCCTGAAGAGGTTTTTTTTCCTTCTCTTCATTCAGTGAATGATGTGACCCTCTTTGCTAATAAAAATGAAATATGACTTTCATCCCTGGAATAAGCGTACTTCTTCGTGCTTCTGAATGCTCATACCCTGCATANTTTTTGTGTAATTGGGAAGAAATTTCCCCGCGGTAAGGGTCATGATGTGTGCTTAACATCGGTAGGTCGGGCTGGCATCTGAACTCCTTTTTCACGGGGTAAAGCGCTCCTCTGTGCAGCGGTACCAATTCCCAGTTGCTCTGTTCAGCAGCGCTCGGTGCGCAGCACCGTGGGAGAAAGGAGAGTTTCTGCTCAGAGGGTGGACGAGCTTTCATCATGTCACCCCAAAGATGTGCTTCACCCCAATTTATGACAGAAAGTTAGTAAGGCTTTTTCTTTTTTTGGTGTTTTTTCTGTGCCCCTGAACCCACTGCTGTACTGCAGACAAGGCCACCGGCCCTCTTGGGGAGACATTTTCCAGCTGAAAATGGACTGAGACAGCCAAATTATTTCCAGTAGGCCACAGAATAATGCTTCTATCACGGTAAATCTTGGTCTCTGTTGAGCTGGTGTGGAAAGACTTCATCTTCTCTTAACCATTCGCGTCTTGTAACACTGTGGGCAAAACTGGGGGAGGCTGGACCGCAGCTCTCCGGAAAAAAAGTGACTGCACGAGCATTTGGGGGGAAGTGTCAGAGCAAAATAAACTGGGTGGTGATTTATTTTTGTCCTGATAGTTTTACATCTTTCAGGTGTTTTGCTTTAAGGTGATATTTTGATGTGGTAGGTTTTTGCTGGTCTGTTTTTTTTGGCGTACGGACTCTCCCACCAAAGCTATGAGACACAATGCCCCGGCGTCAGTTATTGGGATCAATTTAGCCATCATTATTAGATAACACTGTCAGCCCGTTTGAGATACGTATTTGCTTAATAGTTAATGTTCTGTACAAAATACAGAGGGTGGGGAGAAGTCAAACTGTAGTGAATGCTCTGCTTATTTTATACCCACTATAACTGTTTTTGTCCATGAAAATTGGCTTAATTATATCAATGGAATGTTTCTTTTTCAATTCTGTATGCAATTAGTCCATCTTGCTGGCTGCAATTTATTTTAATAAAAAAATAAACCAGTGGCGTGTTCAGTTCCTCATCCCCTGGGGACAAATGCGATTGGTGTGTTTAATTTCATTAACTACAATGCGGCCTACTGGAAAAATGTATAAAATCAGCTTTATACAGCTTAAACACTGGCATTTGAAACAAATCATTACTGCATTAGCTGTCACACTGGTAATTCTAGAATCCAAGACAAAAATATTATAGCTGTTTTTATAACCCTCTGCAAATACACTGTTAAAATAATTTGTAATCATTTTTTAAACATGCCCCGATGTTTTTAGTTAAAATATCTTATCACCACCAAAGAAGGTTGGCTATTCATTATCGCATGGATGTTTTATTGAATGATTCATAGGTTGCTTCCCCCGTAGAAAATCCCCGCCACTCTGTGTGAAGCTCCCCAGTTTGAAGATGGACTGTTAGCACCCAGTGAAACACACTTCCCTCCGTAGTTTTTCAGCCGAATTTGCCTGTACTGGTTTGCAAGCCTAGCTTTTGGTAAGGCACATGCGAGGAACTGTTTTTCCTAGCAGTGCAGACAGAGAACACCATGAAATTCGGCATAATTTCAAACACCGCCTCCCCCTTGCACTGGCTTTCCCTTCCTCGCTACCTGGTGTGCAGCATCTTAGAGTATTTCGGGGTATTTCTTCTCTCTGAGGGCGGGAGGGAAAGAGGGGAGGGTGCGTGCGTCCCTCACCGGTACCTTTCCGAAAGTGGATTTCTGTTGGGATTCCATGGGGTTGCGGCAAGGGCCGAATCCAGCCCCTCTCCAGCGGTGCAGAGCCCCCCTGGGGCTCAGCGGCACTTCCCACCCCCGTGGGGGGGGCAGAACTTGGCACTTTCTCTAGTTCACAACTCTATTTCCTGCGCTTCATTAGACAAGGTATTTTTCAGATACCACGACTGAGCCACAAAACTGTTCTTTACTGGTTTTATTAATACGTATGTCTTTCATATGTAAGCGCACCCAGTATTGGTTTAAGACGCATGTATAATCGGGGAGTAATGTCGAGCAGAACACATGTGCCTAATTCTCTTCTGCGAAAACTGAGGTTAAACTGACAAAAATCAAGATTTCTTTTTAAAATGGGAGGCCAGATCCTCAACTCATGTAAATCAGCATCAACATCAATGAAACTAATTTTCACCAGCTGAGGACATGACCCAAGAGATTTTGCGTGTATGTGCATAAAATATACAAATATTAGTATATAGCTGGTTTGAAGGGATTCACTTTTAGCATCTGCAGATCAATATCTGACGGAGAAATGTAGCTTGGTTGTTGGTTGTTTTTTTTTTTCCCCTTAACTTCTGGAATGATCAATTATATAACCTCAGCATATTTTAGACAGATTGCTATTTTCTGAAGTGGCATGGACTTCCTTTCCAAAGTAGTAACACACAGAAGATGGGCCATGTTGGACATAAGCCATCTGTTCCCTTGCACTGTGCTTTTATTATTTTTTTTTCCCTTCCACTGCTGTCATAAACAGTAGTTAATTTTCTTTTCCATATCTTTAACTTTATAGCAGCGGTGTTTTGGTAGAAGCGATATCGCGTTATTGTTTTATTGGTATTACAGGGGAAAAAAAAAAAAAAAAGGGGGCTTTATTTCCTACTTGATATAAAATCACTTCAGGGGGACGAAAGGAGCTAAACGCGGTTTCCCTCGTCGGGCTGCGGAAGCAACCGGGTCTGGAGGAGGGCAGAGGCAGTGCCGGTGACCCGCGCAGCCACGCTGGGGATGGGACCGCGGCGGCGGCGGTGCCTGGCTCGGGCGTGCGGGGGCGGCCGGCCCGGCCCTCTGCGGGGCTGCGCGGGATGCAGGGGAAGAGAGAGGCTCTTCCCTCATTGCCAGGGAAACCTTCCTCGCTGAGCAGCTTCACCTGGGTTCCAGGCGCAGGACCGCGCTCCGCGCCAGCATCAGGGCTATATTTAGCACCTGTATCGATCCTCTCGGCCCGGCGGCTCCGCGCTTCGGGCGTACGATTCGTTGGCTCTAAGGAAAATGCGGAAAGTTGGATGTGAAGTTGTGCTCAGGGCAAGGAAAAGTTGTAGAGTTGGGCAGCGGTGGAACCGGGGGTGGGGTCCTGTGCTGCCATTGTTAAAACAAAATACCCCACCAAACTTGGAGTGTATTGAAACAAGATTAGTGGATGGGCGATCGGTCTGGGATGCACAAAAAGAGTGATTTATGGGTTTTTGCTACGATGATGAGCTAACTTTACCAGCCTAAGCAAATAATTTACCCTCAGCTACTTCATCTGTAAACCAGGAGGGATGTACATACCTGCCTTTGTGATTTCTAGATAAACGTCTCGTTAATGCTCTTTGTGTTTGTTCCAACTCCCACTCAGGTCGTTGGGACATTTTTGCTGAATTTACTGCATCAGATTTTTTCTTTTTTTGCAAGCTTCAGATTTGGCTAAAAATCTTTTATTCTGTCTCAGATGCTTATAAAACGCTTTTGTTTACATGTAGTTTGGCATTTTCTTTCCTTTCAGGATAGTAGTTAGTGTGTTTTATTTCACAGAGAATGGACCTTTTGGGCTCAATCACGTAAATTAATTTTTAAATGGCTGCGCTTGAAGTTCATGTAGTATAAAATTGCTTTACCATTTTTTTTTCTGTTTATAGAAAAGGACTGGTTTCATTTTATATTTTATTACATAAATGTGAAATAAAGAACATGTGCAACTTGCAAGTGATCATATATTTTATTTTAGAATTATCACATAGGAATAAAATAAATTTAAATCCCTACATGGCACAATGGTCATATTTAAAAAGCAGTTGATACCTCATGGAGAACTTTGAAAAGCCTTCTGCTCAGAAACAGTTCTGCTCATATATCCCATATATAATGAATAAAAAACAGATCTTTGTTACTTTGGGAGTTCTTAAATCCTTCCTGCTAGAATAGTCTTCAAGTATTTATGCAGACGAAGTTCAGAGCAGAATGTGGTTCTTCGTCTTCTGGTCATGACAGTACCTATCAAGGAGCGATGTTAACCGCTGCTTGGTACCAGCGGCTGAGGGTCAGCCTGCGGGGAACCCAAGGTGACCTCAGGGATGTGTCCTTAAGGAGATGCCTGAAGAGCTACTGATGTTCCTCAGGCTTTCGGAGGTGTGGGATTTCCCAGACAAGTACAGTATCTGTGCAGTTGAGGCCCTTTATGTATATTCTAGTGTTTCCTCAAATTGTTTATTGGGGGGGTGGTATGATTGTTTATTTATATGTTTAAAATCCCCATGCACCTGTGAAGCAAAATGAATCTCAGCCTGTTAAATGCGCCTCAGCAAACTCCCTTCTGGATCCTCCGTAGCTGTTCGGACAGGCAGGTGGATGATACGGACGTTAAAGGCCTGCCTGTTTCAGAGTATGTATTTCATTTCCTCTTTAAACTTACCTATGACTTTTAAACTTCCATTTCAGATAAAACAGCCTTTTTGTGTAGGTCCTCAGTTAACGTGTAGATCTCTGTGTCCCGGAAGAGCGCCGAGGGTTGGTGCAAATACTCGCACGCGTCGCCTCCAGCCATAATCAGAAAGTTTCTTGTACGATCCCGGAGTCGATACCAGAGCTAAATATTGATTTTCGTAATAGCGCTGTCTGTTCCAGTAGATCAGGAAAGCGAGCCCGCATTTAACATCTATCTATAAATCTATTTTTACCCAATGGACAGTAACTGGTTTGGGGTTGGTTTTGTTTTTTTTTTTGAAGTATCGTTGTTAAGCAGTTTGTGAAATAAGTCTTGAGGCGTTGAGCAGAGAAATGTCCTGCCACAGAATTAATTCTATTAAGCGTCTCTTCTGCACGCCCATGGCCGTGCCATCTGGGCGACTCGCGTTAGAGTGGTGAATTTTGCTTCTCAGCCCGACAGTGGTGGAAGGAGGGACCTGCTCGGCTTGGCTGGGGACGGTGAGGGTCCCATAGGTCAGTGATTCCGCCCAAATCGCACACCTGGAAACCAAACACAGAGCTCGGAGAAGTGGTCCTCCCCACCCAGAGGCTTCCCCCGTCGTTTGCTGAAAAAGCCGCTACTTTAGTAAATGAGGTGGGGGGAAGAGAAGGAAGCAAAAACCCATGGAAGACTTCTGGAGTGCTGCTTTGGTTTGGAACCCTCCTCTCTCCCTAATGAAAATCCTGAGGGCATAAGTTAGGGCAAATTGAGGCTCATGTCTACCTCAAGACCAGGAAATATGAATTCCACACTGGAAGTTCGCCTTTACCCTTGTATAGCTGGTGGCTGTCGGAAGGAACCTTCACAGTAGCCGGACATTTCCCCGCAGAAAACAGCTTTGCAGCCTCGCTGCTCAGAACCCGAAACCTGCTGAAGTTCATGGTAGTCTTTCCATTGACTCTGCTGGACTTTGGAGCAGTCCCTCAAGGCACTGAACTCTTTGGGACATCAATGCTATTTGCATATAAAGATTTTTTTCCTTATATCTGCTTTTGTATGTAATGCTCATTAATGATTAGCTACCAAGGGTCTGGTATAAGATATATTTCTGTGGATGAAATCAGCTGTGCCTTTGTCTCTGCTTCTAAAGTCATTTTTCTGATGTGACCTGGCTTTTAAAATAGTGATAAACAAATGTGGGGTTTTTTACCTGTAATTTGGAGAGCCATATGCCTGATTCTTCTCAAACAGCCTAGAGGAATGTATATTTACTGCCCCTTCAGAATCCTCACGTAAGTGGAATAATCCCGTTCTGTAGTCACATTTCAGTAACTGAAGACTGAAGAGACAGCTCTGAGGACTTCCCTGTCAATATATATATATGTATATCTAGTTCACAGTCACAAGCTGTAACTATGTAAGGGGTATTCTTGTTGATAATGACAGATTCTTAATCTTTCTTTTTAGTTCTTTCAGTGAAATTCCATCACACGTGTTTGAAATGAGAAGAATCCCTGAAAACACAGACAAATATCTACCTGCTGATCTATCTGTCTGGAGACTAAATATTGGAAGAGTGGTCATTTAGATCAATCTTGTGCCTCAGTGCTCACATTAGAACAAAAAAAAAAAAAAAGCACTCTTGAAAAATTACCGAATTCTCCTTGCAGTGTCAGGTTCCAAGATAATGATGTGTCTGTGTGTGAAAATATTAAATTGCAATAACATGCAGAGTGAGTGGCTTTCTGAATGGGGTATTCAGTTCACAGCTTGGACTATACATAAAGCTAGTGAGTGACAGAATACAAATGGTGTCATAAAACATCAGGGGAATTTACAGCCGGTCTCAATCTTTTTGATCTATATTCTATCTATGGAGCTCCCTCAATCTATCTATCTTTAGTTAATGAAACAGTTAAATATATTTAATTATTTATCGCTGTTTAATGTCAAGAGTTATCAAAACAGATTACGTTTCCCCCACACACACTTAAAGGTATTAGAAGAACTCTAAATTGTATGTACTGAAGTCTGGGATGTTTCCTGTCCAAAGATAATGCTTTAAAACGCATCTCTGCATGTAGATGTTTTTAAATCACAGTTTTTTGGCGAAAGCAGACCCTTTCGGTTTTTTGCCTGAGAGCATGTTTTATTTCCAAAACTTTGCTTGTTTCTTACACAAACTGCTTTTATTCTTCATGGGAAAAACAGGGAAATGAGAATTCACTTTCACTCAGGTTGAGAAATGAAATAGAACGGGGCAGTTCTCAGAGGGTCTGAGGTGACCCACCTCTCTGATACGCCCAACAACCAAGAGCCAAATTGAAAAAAATCATTCAAAAAGTAAGTCTGCTGTGCCCACCCTCTTTGCGGCTAGAAATCAGCCCCAGCAGGGTTTATAGAACTCCATTGATGATGGCGCCTGAAGAGTAGACATGCCCGTGTTCCCGTGCCTTCCCGCTGTCCGCGTCCTCTCACGTGTATGTACGTACAGTGCTTATTTTCTGGCAGTTCCCTCAGCAGAGCGCCGAAGCTGACGCCCCTCGTGGGGCCGGTGCCCACGGCGGCGCCGACCTGCGCCTCCCTCCTTGCGCAGAAGGGAATGTCGGCATCGCGAACCTCCCGGGCCCTTCGGGCTCTGGCTTTCCTCCCCTCCTCCCCCTCTCCCTCCCCCAGCAGAGGTGTTAATCGTCACCCTCCGAAGGGTGCGCTGAGCTGCTAAAAGCCACTGTTTGTTACTGAATCTCATCCGCTAAGTCCGGGCTGGAGGTGGGCGTTTGGGGAGCCCCGCGCCGTGCCACCTGCGTCTCCTCTCTTGGCAGCTTGGATAAGAAATCCTTCTTTCTTCTCTACCTAAGCTCTCTCTTTACCGGTGGTTTTAAATTGCTTTCCACTCCTGACAGACTACCCTCGTTCAAAGAGAAATGTGGAGGAGGTTGATGGTTCTAGTAAGTATTAGGAGTCCATTACCAGAGGACTGAATCCTGTTGGGATCTCTCGGGAGACACCCCTCCTTGGCCCACCAAACAGAGTATGGCATTGTGAGCGGAAAGGGCAGGGGGATAAAGGAATCCCGCCTCGCTTTTCTCGGACAAAGAGACCTCAATACTTTTATTCAGCGGAAAATGGAATAATACTTCTGGGTTTGCTTTGAAAGCCACAGCCACTGGCTACTTTCCGCACTGCCGATGGTTTCTGTACGAGGAAGAGCTTTTTTTTAAGGGGAGAGGACTTTACACGTGGAATGAGATTAAAGGCACCTCTCTGCCAAAATGTTAAACATTTTGGGGTTTACAAGAAGTATCACTGTTTCACTGCAGGCATGTGCCAGCCAGGAACGAAACCCCACTGCGCTGCCGTACAGCACCGCTCACCGCACGGATGCGTAGGAAGCAACCTCGCCTGCTGGGAATAAAAGTTTTGTTATATGTCATCTTCCCTTTAAAACGCACCGCGTAGTAATGTTCTTTTGGTAAAGGTAGGTTAGGGGCTACCTCAGATGTTACAGTACTCTTAGAAAAGAGTGACTTTCGTATAGCGAAGTGGCGTCCCCTTATCTTTAAGGTATCCTGCCATAAAACCCCCTACCAACTGCAGAAAAGCACTTGAGTGATGTAACCCCCTTGCTTTCGCATGTCAGAAAAGGCTTCGTATTGTAGATATGAGTAAGAACACATGAGCTAAGTTTGAAAGCATTGGGTTTTGTCGTGTGTCAATTTCTAATGTCTTTAAGTCCATTTTACATCGTATTTTGGGGAGAAGAAATACACATTAGAAGAAGAATATGCCATTACAGCAATGAGCGAAGCTCTTAATGGCAGTATGATAGTGGAGGTGGCACATTCCCATCCAACTTGAAATGCTGTACTCGGGTGTTCCATTTCCCGTTTGGAAAGGCGCTAGTACGATGGTGGTGATATTCCGAGAGCTAATGAGAAGCGATGGAGGGCCAAGGTGAGACGCGCTGTAGGCAGCAGATGTTCCCCGGCTGAGCCGTGTCTCCCCTCAGGGCTTTGCTGGACTGCGGCAGAAGAGTTGAGAGGCGGCACAGTCCGCTCCGACGGGGGATACGCACGTCTGGGAACTGCCTGGGATTTAATTTTGTCAAGAAAGGGGCAAACTCACCAGTGCATTTGCCAGTTCATCATATCACCCTTTGTTATTTTGGGTATTGTAGGCCGAAACTTCACTATGCTGTTCGATCAGCCAGTGTATCAGATTTTACGACTACAGCTGATGAACACAATTTTTAATGCAAAGCGTCAGAGCCAAAGGAGACGTTTTTAGTATCAGAAATAAACAATGAGGCGCTTCAGATAAGGTTTTCTGCCGTCAGTGTCTTGCGGGTAGTTTAATGATGGTAAAACTGGGGTGTTGTAGGCAGGTGGACTTGAGTCTGTAATGAGGAATCCTCATGTTCCTGTGGGGTGGGAGTTCCTGGGACGATGTCCACAATGAAATACCCACAGCGGGTGAGTGAGGAAGAATGTTTTGATGACTTCAGTCTCAATTTTGCTCCTGAACTCTTCAGGAAATGTGTATTTCGGAGCAAGTGGCGCTATTTACAAGGGTAAAGTTATGCTTGGAGCAAAATATTTGTGTCATGGAGCCCAAGCTTATGATCCTCTGTTTTCCCACCTGCCTATTTCTTGCTCTCAGGAGAGCAGGAAGAATAAAGGTAAGGGAGGGAATTGAGAAAAAGGCACCGCTCTCAAAATAGCTATTTTATGTGCACATTTTTCTCTGCATTACATAGACTTTTTTTTTGCCAATTTTTTCTCACTACCCGTTGTTATCTGACTTCCAAAACCTATCTCTGGTTTGTTTTAAACAATGTGAAGTTGTGTTGGGAAGCATTGTCTGTTTTTAAATGCAACTGAAGTTGTTGTGACCTTAGACGCTCCGAAATGGGCCTGGGAGATTCAGGATTGTTTGTTCTCGCTGCAGTCTTAAAACTAAATAAATATACATCTAAAAACCAAACTTGATTTTTGAAAAGCATGAGGTAGGTCACTCAGATCAAAGTGAAACCTTTTTTTTTTTCTGAACTCTAGAATTGGTATTTGCATTTCTGGTCCCTTAAATATTGCAATAATTTTGGTTGTCGTACCCAAATTGGCGTGCAGAAATGTGTGGTGAAATTAAGTGCTGATCTCGTAGCTGGTGCTGCACTGGGCCATGGGGGAACTCCTCTGCTTGCGCTCAGGAAAGGAAAATTCAACAGAATTTTGTGTATCTGTATATGAGAGAGAGAGATATTAGGCTTCGGATTCCCTTCGGAATATATACATTACTTCGGTGGGTCACTTTTCCTTTTAGTTTGTCCCTTGGAACCAAGAACTGGTGCTTGTTCCTCATCATCCTTCTCTCCTGGGGTGAAGTGGAAATGCTTAGATCCTTTGGTACAAGTTTCACAGCACCTCAAATATTGAAAGATCGGAACGATTGCTGTTTGAGGCACCTGCCCTTAGGGTCGAGCCCTTTCTGATGCCGTCTCCGTTAAAACAGGGTATTTTTTTCCGGTCAAGCCGTGATATCTGGAGAAGGCAGTTGTCAAGTGAAGCCGTGGTGGGGGAGCTCAGCCACCCCGCGTCAGCCGTGGGCAGGAGGAGGAATTCTTCCACCCATTCAAGCAAGCTGCCTGCGTTACGGGCACTGGCGCTACGTGGAAATTGCAGAGCTATTGAGAAGAAGGGCACGGGGTGATGTGTGTGTGCTTCAGGAAGTTCTTACTGTCAAAGGAAGGTCAAAAATACGCTCTTGGTTTTTTTCTGTGCCGTGCTACCTGATACCTGAAGCTGTCGGGTGAAAGCATCGTCCTCCATCCAGCCTTTATTTCGGAGGTCAGCCCTGCGGACAGAGCCTTCTCCCGCATAGTAGGGAGGTTATTTATAGCACTGCAGATGTCTCGGTGGAAGAAAAATCAGAGTCCATAACGTCATATTAAAAATATCGATAAATTATTGATTATTATTTAGCCCAGGCTTCAAGTGCGAGTAACTGGTTTCCATAAATCACCTGATTCCTCCGGGACGGCAGTGAAACGGAATGTCCCTGTGCAGGCAGGGTTCATTTAGGAAGTGAGAACCTGGCTGCGTTTCAGAAGGCGATGAGTGAGGCTGGATGCTCCGTGCCAGCTACCGAGCCCCACGCAAACGCCGGATCCAGACGCTCCTCTTGTTGAGCGGCTGCTTCTCTGCCCAGACAGGTGATAATTTCTAAACGGTTTTGACGTTGGAGTAAAAGGTTGCTCAAAACAGGATCTTTCAGTAAACATGTTTTTAAGTCTTAAACGCGCCGCGCGGACTCCCAAGGCATCATTCCTCCAAAGGCGGAGCGGTTGTATCGGCGGCGATACCGCCGTTAGGAGAAGGAGCTGCAAAGCTCCCGGTTCCGCGCTCGCTCCTCGCTCACGGAGAGCATCGTTATTTTAAAGGTTACTTCTGAATGAATTCTGTCTACGCAGTTCTTGTAGGAGCGGTTTCTGGCAAAAGGAGTTCTTGTGAGCCAAATACTGGAATTTTAGAACCGGTCTCTCGGGCTGCCATGGGGCTGATTTGCACTGTGCGATAAATAGATGACATCTAACTGGCTTTGTAGGACAGGGACAGCTGGAATGACAACAGATACCGGCTTTAGAAGGCAAAGCTCTTTGCCTGCTAGGGAAATGAATTCTGAGAGTTATTTTGCAGAAAAAGCCCAAATTCTATCCCTATACCTTGACCTACACACTGTACAGATATGTAAGAAGAGAAGTTAGAATTAAAATGAATACATGGCCAAAATGAGACGTGATCTTTCCCATTTTGCTGGAACAAATCTGTCTTTTTTTTTTTAAGTGTATCGCTCTTTTCCCTAGCTCATGTAATCCAAAATAGGTGTTAAAATTTTAGCAATTATTAATTTTAAGGCATTATTTTATCCCTTGTTAAACTTCAAAACAAACATAATTAGTTGTGAAAACTTTTGTACGGAAGAGGAAGCAAATTGTTGAAAGAAAAAAATAATCTCACCATTGACCTAAAAGTCAGACATTTATTCCTGTTCTTTCTCAGTCTCCTTTCTTGCTTCTCTCCTTCATTGCAAGAATGTCTGTCTCCTGTTCGCTGTTTCCACACCAGGAGAGGGAAAGTGCTGTAATATTGTCCCTCTGTGCTACTGGTTGATTTTTATTAAAGCCCCATCACCCTGAGTCACTTGGCTACGTACCGATTTTGCTACATACAGGAAAAAAAACCCAACCCAACAACAAAAAACCTCAAACCCCACCACTGCCGTGAACCAAATGGATCTTCTACACTTTATCTAGATAAAAGCCCTGAGAAAACAAAACCAAACTGGACCCAGAGCAGATATCCTGGGAGAGAGGGGATGTGTCAGTAAGGAGCCGCAGAGGTGTTCTGCTTCACATCTGCTCGATGCGATATAATACGCTGATATAACCGCCCTTTGCGCGAGATGGGGGGACCGGTCATACCTGACCTCCCCCACTTACACCGGGGGTGTCGCATCCCCACCCCCCCCATTTTAGACCAACCACATCTTTTTGCGGGGACCTGGTTCGCAGTTTGAGGTGCTTTGGGGGCTGACTCGACCGCGAGAACGTTGCGTGAGCGATTCCCAGCGCAGGTTTTCTGCGGGCCGCCCAGGTTTGGGCAGTTTGGAGGAATCCCTGGTCGCTGGCGGTTCGCGGAAGCAAGTGCCAAAGCTTTTGAAGTTTCCCCATTTACATGCGGCGTGAGCTTCCCCTTTGATTAAACAAATGATGCTTTGCCTAATTTGTCTATGTTGGCTATTTTTATGAAATATGCACTTAATTAAGTAAGAGAAATACAGAAACATGTTTATTCTCAAGATTTATGCGAAAAATGAGAACCCCACTGAAATTTCCAGTAGTGAAGCAATTAAGTAATGGAATTCCACAGTATAAACATAGTATAATTCAACTATAAAAACGATGTCGAAGTAATGTTAATGAGCTGACTTGAAGCTACAAAAGCTAGAAAAGTTCACAGTTACAGCTGAAAATTGAATTTGTTCTGAATTATAACTGAAATAAAGTTAGTTTGCACGAGGAAGAGCCTGTGGTCCCAGGCCAAGCTCTGTCCACGCGTACAATATCTCAAGCTAAACCTCAACTCAATGTCGGGGTAGTGAGAGTGGTCAGGACCCTCCCTGGGTTTTGTATGTGTAGGTCTGATCCATAACAGCGTTGTTATACAAATTATAATTTGCCCAACTGGGGAACAGTGTTTGCTGAGAGAGTTAAGGAGTTCTGGGAAGAAAACGATTTTACGGTTTTACAGGGCTTCCTACAAATTGCCGGGTCCAGGGAGCAAACAAATCAGGGTCTTGTTGAATTCTTGTTGAAAGTTCGCATATGCAACCATCCGCTAAAAAAAAAAGGAATAGGGGAAAAAAAAAAGCATCCTCCCCAGCCCTCCAGAAAACAAAAGAAAGAACCCCTATTTCTCTGCAGTCGCAGCTCCCGGATGATTTACCCACAACTTGGACCGACAGTTTGCAAAATTTGCAGTTGCTTGTTTAAATATTTTCCACAGTAACTGCTTAAATATTGTATTTGCTGAACTGTAATGCAGAGCCTGAGAACCATAAACTGGTAACCATGTATGTAGGAAGAAGCTCAAACCAATCTGATACTTTAGCAAGGTTCCCACTTGAAAAATTGACAAAATGGTTTTTTTTTGATTTAAAATTGAACTTGGAATTTAGATTGAAATTTGGCAATGTTGGAGCAAATCTTGTAGGCGGCAACTTTAATCTCTGTTTTCTGGAGAATCTCCCCGCTCACAACGCTGGGGAACAACGGCTCAGCAGCGCAGAGGGAACAGGTCCTCTGCAGCGGTGCCTTCCCAGAACCTGATTTTATTCCTCTGATATTCCTTTCCTTTGCTGCTAATTGTGACCGATTTTTTTTTCCTTTTCTAAATTCTTATCTCTTTTGGTAAGTCTCTTTAAAATCTTTTTCCAGAGTATTAACCGAGTAGTTTGCTGCGAAGGTGTGTTTACAGGGCTGGGCTAAGTTCCACCAGCCACGGCCGTGCAAAGCTCAGGCAAACGTTTCCTTCAGAGCGGCGTTTTTGGCTGTGTCCCGGGGGGTTTTGCTGCGCTCTGGCCTCCGTGCTACATTTTCTTTTCTTTTCTCATTCCACTTCAGAATGTTGTTTCTGTCACCTTCTCAGCCTAGTAAATAGCACGCTGAAGATTTATGATGTTTAAACTTTTAATGCCATAACATATTTTATGTATTTTTCACAGTATTATTCAGACGTGTTATGTTATGGTTAGTTCAAGTTCTAGTGCAACTGCTCTGAGGAACTCTTTCCTTGTGGGTAGTTCCTCTTTGCCAAACGGTATTTGCACTTGCTTCAGAGGAGGAGGAAAGGAATGTTCCATAAATGTCGCACAGGATTAAAATTGTAGATGGCCAAACCATTCTGGATGGAGACTAACAGCCTGGAGGAACTGCAAACCGGAGTTCTCTTCTGCGGGGCAAGCCGTGCTTGCTGCTTCTCGGCTTTTCCCTGCTTTGGCAGGGGAGCTGGACTAGATGATCTCTAGAGGTCCCTTCCAGCTCTCAAAATTCCGTGATTCCGTGAAATTCAGTGTAGAATGACTCTGGCAGTGTTGAGGGAGGATGGTAAAGACAAAGACCGTTATGGGTCCTGAGGAAGCGGGCGAAGAGTCCCTGGGTTAGGTCAGGTGGACAGCGGAGTTCTCATCTCGGTTGCTTCCACGTGGAGCTTTTCCCCCCAGACCTGGTGGCTCTGCTGACTGCCCCCCTCCATGGTCTGAGCATCCCCCGCGCCGGCGCACTGTGCTGCTGCCAATGGGCACCTCCGCTTTGCCGCCGGGATTGCCGGCTTCTGCCGTCGGGAAGGGTTATCGTCCCGAAAATGCACAGGCAGAGTTGAATAAGCGACACGCAATGCGAAGAAGGGCTGCGTTCAGCTTTCATTTTGGGACAAGTCTCGGTCTTTTCTCTTGCATTGTCCCTATTGAACATATGACTATTAAAAAGAAAAGAAAACAAAACCCCCGCCTAGAATGAATTAATTGTGGGGCACATCTGCCCGCCCTGAGTGACTTTCACAGTGATGCCAACGCTTCTGTGAAGTTTCATGAGTTTATAAAACATTAAGTGCTTCTACAAGAACAACAAACATTGTTCCCCCCTCGCGCAGTCCTAAACCCCAGCTACCAGACGGACCGAGGCCGGTACCCAGCGAGGGAATATTAATTTTGATGGAGAGGGACTCAGTGCTCTGGGTATTAAATTATGTGCCTTGGGAAATGCAGCACAGTAGACGTGTGTTTGTACTGAGTAGTGTCTTTGTCTTTCATATATAAAAACACTAATTAAAATATAATGTAAAAAACTGCAGTATGCTGGTTACGTTTTAGTATGCTGCTAAGGTAAATAAAAATGAAACAAAAGATGTATATATTGGGTCATTAAAAGTGCATTGTTAAATCGCTTTATGCCACAAAATTTCCGAATTAAGAGCTGAACAGAAATACATCTGGAATTGGACACAAAAGCAGATTAGTGTTACTTTATCCGGAGTTCTGCATTTGGTGTATGGTTCATTTGCGCTGCCGGTAACCACTGTGCAGAGAAACACAAACGAGCACAGCTCCTGGAACTCTACCTTGCAAAATTTCCTTTTTACAACATCTCCAGTGGTCCAGCGTAACCCCTCGCAGTTTTACCCTAAGGCTTGGCGAGCTGATCTCCATATGCTGTCTGGTGCTTTGGATATAAGGTCCCTTTTAATATGTTCAAAACAGAAACAGCTTGGAATATTAACTGAGCTGTACCTCACAGCTTACAGCGTGTAATGAGAAAAGTAGACAAGCTGTCAAAGTTAGCAATTAAGGCCGATCCTTTACAATTTAAAATGTGGAATATCGCATATAAAAACTGAACTATTTGATGTTGTTTAATCAAAGCACGTTACTGATGGCAAACCAGCGTGGGCTTACAATGGCGAAGCAGCACTACCGTATTTCGAGGTACCTTCTGCGTAAGCGAGCGTGTGACCCCCCCTTACGCGGTCTGGGACCGACGCAGGGCGCGCGTTTCATCATCGCCCGGGGGCGACCGCCTGGCTGGGGCGGAGGGGGACCTGTCCCCTCCGGAGGTGCAGAAGGTGCCGCGGGGCAGAGGGCGGTGGTACCCTCGCTGGGACGGAGCCCGCGCCTGTAACGCCCCCCGCGTGCCCGGTGCGCTTCCCTGGCGCTGAGCTCCGAACCCTTTGCCAGAATAAGTACTCTGCACAGGGGTTAGCTGGTGTTGGGGGGGGCTACCCCCTTTAGGAATTGGGCGTCTGTCATTTGGAAACGCCGAAGGAGGACTTCTCACTGAGCTGATGGAAACAGACTGGAGCCTGGAGCAGAGCGCCCCTCCTTGAGCAGCGACCTCGCAAACTCGCGATGTCCTAAGCTGACCGCGGGGTTCCGAGTGTTCCTCTCCGCGCGTTTAGGGTACTGCAGAGCGGCCGTCCAGCACAGGGCGGTCATCTTGGCAGCTTTGGAAGGCTTAAGCCAAAGCCCGCCAAAAGCTATAAAGATCTTTCCATCAGAGCCATCCAGTTTTGGATTTGTTCTTCAGTATGTGAACATAGTAACTCATCCTTGGTATTGTAGTATTGGCCTCCTTATTAATAAGTGTCTTTCTGGGCAGACATCCATGGTTCAAGGCCCAGGGTGCAATGAAGGTTACAAAAGGTCGCTTTATCACCACTGTATAGCTTTAACGGTATTTATTTAAGTCCCCTCCAGAATCTTCTCCCAGTCTTCCTGGCATAGGATATGGCCACCTTGGTAAGGGGAGAGAGAAAAAAAAAAAAAAAAAGTGAAATCTTTCTTTGTGCCACTATCCCCCTGAAGAAAAAGCTTAACATCTGATTTAAGTTTACTGAAATAACAACAGATGTTTATCTTGTATTGTATGGCACATGGCACTACATCTCATAAACCCCCTCCTGGAGCTTAAGGCAGAGTTTCTGGTCCCTCATTTGGACACTTGCAGGCTTTGTGCTCTTTTTTAAATGTTTTCATTTCTCTGGAGCTTAATCTGCTACCAAAGTATTTATAAGTATCACGTTATAAACCGTGAAACGAGGAATAGCAAAGGAGATTTTCAATACTTCCTTCCACTAAGCACAGGACTATGCAGCTACTTACCTGCAGCCTCAAATAATGAAAAAATTGTGCAAACTTTCTATAGTTTTTCATTAAGACGGATCCACCTGGGGTATGGGATTGGGGACAGATCAATTAAAAAAAAATAAAGCATGCCTTGGGAAAGCAAAATTGGGGAGGAAAAAGGTAGAAAGAAATCTGGTTTTGTGGGACTTGTGAAAAGTGAAACATTTTCACTTCTAAAATCTCAGTATATTTTACTGTGAAAATAGTGAAAGACTGTAGTTGGTGTAATTTTTTTTTTTTATATATTTATACACATAGATACTTAATTCCGCTCGTTGCAACTGCAGAACGCTGCTGCATGACAGAAATGACAATTTTCTTCCAGCACTAATCTCTAAGTGTTTGCGAAAATGTCGATATTCTTGTGGGAACAGTAGTGAAAATTCAGGCTGGGAATTTCACACAACCCCTCTTGATGCATTGGAGGATTAATGCTGGGTTAAACAGATGCACCATACGTGTCAGAAGGTCGGCTGCTGGTATTGCAGGTGACACAATAAATAGTAGGGATTGACAAGATGTACCTAAAGAAGCGGTGTGTGGGGAAGAAGAAAAGCCGGTGGGCATCCCGGTATTGCACAGCAGGGGTGGCTCTGGTGAGCCCAGCACCCGGCTGAAAAGGGACCTCTGATACCTCAGGGGAGGTAAAGTGGTGTAGAGCAGAAAGCCAGAAGGTAATCCCGTTGTGGAAGGAAAAGAGGAAGCATATTGCTTATAGGCACCTATTCGCTTTGCTTTAGGCTTAATCGCTCCTTTCCAGCGAGACGGGCGGCTGTAGGGCAGAGCAGACAAGGGGACCACTCCCTGTCGGCCGGGTCTGGGCATCTTTCATGGGGACCACTCCCTGTCGGCCGGGTCTGGGCATCTTTCACTGGGACCACTCCTTATCGACCGGGTCTGGGCATCTTTCATGGGGACTGCTCCTTATCGACTGGGTCTGGGCATCTTTCATGGGGACCGCTCCCTGTCGGCCGGGTCTGGGCATCTTTCATGGGGACCGCTCCTTATCGACCGGGTCTGGGCATCTTTCGTGGACGGTCTACACAGAGGCTCTATGCAGCAGATTCCCTCCTCGCTGCAGAGTATTCCAGAGATGCCGCACTACTGTCTTCAATTGAGACAGATTTTTTGATATTTTCTAGATACTTCTGAGCTCCACTGATCCGTNATCTTTCATGGGGACCGCTCCTTATCGACCGGGTCTGGGCATCTTTCATGGGGACCGCTCCTTATCGACCGGGTCTGGGCATCTTTCATGGGGACCGCTCCTTATCGACCGGGTCTGGGCATCTTTCATGGGGACCACTCCTTATCGACCGGGTCTGGGCATCTTTCATGGGGACCACTCCCTGTCGGCCGGGTCTGGGCATCTTTCATGGGGACCACTCCCTGTCGGCCGGGTCTGGGCATCTTTTGCGGACGATCTAGACAGAGGCTCTATGCAGCAGATTCCTTCCTCGCTGCAGAGTATTCCAGAGATGCTGCACTACTGTCTTCAATTGAGACAGATTTTTTGATATTTTCTAGATACTTCTGAGCTCCACTGATCCGTGAATATTGTGGCTTCTTTTTTAGCATGCTCTCTGAAGGCATGGTTTATTTTATGTTTGAATAAATGCAGTCCTCCTTTGTTTCCCCCGCTGAATTCTTTATTTATTATTTCCTAAAATGATTTGATTTTCCCCCTCCTTCAAAACACATATGATTGCAATAAGCAGATACAAAATAGAACCAAGAAACAAAAGGCCGAACATGCTGATAATGTACATTTGGTTTGTATTTATCGTTTTAAGATGTGTTTTAATTGGTTCACTACCAACATCCTGTAACTTTCAGTCAGTCAGAAGAGAAACCTGTTTCATTTTAAAGTCAGTTCACTTCTTCCCTCTTTCAGCCGAGAGCAGCGGGTAAGACCCTACTGTAGTATCTTCAAATTTAATTTCATTAAGACATTTAAATAAAAAGGGTTATGATACATCTTGCTTTGCCGTTCTCCGTGGATGATTAGGGGCTGGATTTCATTGTGAAACGGGTTTCTAAAAGAACAACGCAAAACACATTTTGTTGCTTTGTAACATAAACCTTCATGCATAATTTCTAATGAAAACGTGCAGCGATAAACCCAGAAATAAACAGTTTGCTGTTATTCCAGAAGCTTAATCTGTTTAGTTTAATGAAGAGAAAGTGAAAAGGTGACATGAATGCCATCTTAAAGTACTTACCTGACAGCACAATTTGATTCAATAGACTAAAGGTGTGACAACACCCAATTTAATACAAGCCTTTATTTTTAAAAAAAAAAAAAAGGAATCAAAGAAAACAGGATTGGAGGAGTGATGCAGAAGATCCCCTCGTACGCCTCCCTGGCCAACGGCAACACAAACTTTGCCTGTTTCTGCCTGGTCTTTGTTGAGTCTGTTCTTAAAAACTGCCCGGGACAGCGTTTCCACGCTCGGACAATTTGCCAGTGACCGGGAAGTTTATTGTTGACAATTTAAACACTGAGGTTGGGTGTCTCCAGAAAGGTCCGCGTGTACCAAACAGGAATTAATTTGGGGAAGTCTCGTTGTACAGGAGGTCAGCCTGGGAAACCACAGCGCGCTCCCTTTTGACCTTGCCTTTTATGAGGTTAGTCTCACTATTATTTTGGACCGTCGGCTCCTATCTTTAAGCTATAATTTTGGATTAGCAACTTTCATAAATATTTGATATTTTAAAGCATAAAAGTGTTCTTTTACTCTTGCTAAAACCAGAGCTAAAAACAGAGTTAAGCCCAAAAAAAAGAGGGCAGTTGCACGTATTTCTATCTCTGTCCTCATTGCAACCAAAACTCTCGACTTTGTTTTGTAAAAAGTTGGGTTTGTTCCAAAAGCTGTATTTAAACACAAAACTTTTGGGTCTAGTCAACACAAAAAGAGAGCCTGCGTCCGGCAGAGTTTGCAGGGTGGTTTTAAAATGTGGATTAATTACCGCAGCTGAGGTCAAAGCAAGAACTGTGTGGATGCTGAGGGTCCTCTCTCATGGTCAGCTTTGGCCTTTGCCCCCAGTGGCTTTCAGATGATTTCGTAACCATCACTGTCTCCTCTCGGGTAATTGGGAACCGGAGTTTCACGCAGAAACTCACTCCTCCGTGGGGAAAAATTGTGTCCCTGAACAGCCGCCCTCCTGTGTGACAGCGAATGTTTCTGCCGCTGCGGTAAAACTGTTTCATGTGGTTAGTCCGAATCAAGAAGTCTCTTTACAGAAGTGGTGAGGTGGTGGAATTACCTGGAAGTTTACCTCGGTTGGTGTCACACAGCGCTGAGGAGAGCTGTGGGAGCTGCCGGAGCCCCGAGCAGGGCACGAACAGGGCCGGGGCCGGGGCAGGCTGGGTGACGGAGACGGGGGGTGCTCGGGGTCAGCTGGGAAAGATTCGTCCCTGAAAACAAAGCAACTTCGAAGGTTTCAAAACTAAGGTCTCGAAAAGGAGTTTTTGTGTCTTTAGGGAGGGTGAGTAGTTGGACACCGTTCAGAAAAACATATGGAAACTTTTGTTTTAAGAAACATTACGGAGTTTCCCTTTTCCGTTTGGCTACTGGAAATGTGGGGAGGGGGAGAAGATGGAAAAAGATTCAGTTTGTTTGCTGGCCAATTTGGGCAAAAAGAGAAAAACTGGGAAGCGTCTTTTTCCATAAAAGTTCTCGCGGTAAACCTCTGCCCAGCTCTGCCGTGAGCGAGCCCCGGCTCCGCCGGGAGGTGGGACCGGGAGATTCCCCTCTCGCCCAGACCTTTCTGCAGCATTTCCGTGATTTTGCAGGAGAGAGGTGCAAAATCAGAGAAATGAGCCGGATTCGGGCCACGGTTTGAAAGGGCGGAGTTAAAAACGAAGGGCCAATATTGCACCACTGTGGTATGTAGAGTTACTCCAGGAAAGAGTTATCCCTCAGGCGCTGTGGCGACAATATAAATAGTTCTCCGTGCTACAAAACAAATACAGAATAATTTATTTAGTTCAGCATGCTGGGATTTTGCCAAGTCCATACTAATTATAGTGTCTTGTTTTTATCATCTATATTATAAATGATTTGTTGTGCCAAAATGGCTGGGTGCTTTTTCCCCACTATCCTCTCACCAGTTTAGGTTTCTGACCATCTTCTCACTGGTATTGATTTTTCTCGTGGTTTTCTGGAAAACAGTCTTGTGCGTTACCTGCTGCCATAGCAATGCTGCTTCGTCGAGTTCTCTAAAAGTGTGTAAGAAAGGAAGGGAAAAAAGGTTGAAGTGCATCGTGAGACAATTGCACCCCGCGGTACATCAGTCAGTGGCACACACGCTGACTGTATGAACCCGGACTCCGCATTTTCCCTTCTGGAAATCATACAAGCTTTACTGTCCATGAAAGTTTTGCAAAGAGTAGCATTAAATCTAGAGCAGCTGTACAACGAAGGAAATCGCTTTTCTCTTGTAATATTCAGTGAAGAGGTAGATAAACGTCTTTGAAAGTGGAAGGCAAAGGAGGGGAGGGGGTTGGGCCAGGGCATTGCAGAACTTGGAGAGAGAAGAGCCGAAGCGATGGAAGATAAGAATAAAGAGGATGCAGAATATGACCAGATGTAAAAGGAGAATAAGAGGAAAAAAAGGTGGCTAGGACAAATCGGGTCAAAAGGGCACAGAAAATAAGAAGTGGAGCGCAGGGGGAACATTTCTGTGCTACAGTTTATCGTGACATTTTTTAAAACAGGCATTAGTTTAAAACATTAGCCTGAAGCATCTCAAAAGCAATTAAATTTTATAATTTCAAGGACATGCAGATTTAGATACTTTATTTTTAAGTGAAACTTCTCACCGTGAAAGCTTTAATAGGAAAAGAGGTGATTCTCATTGCGGAAGCAGATGGTGCATGGTGACACGGGGTTCTAGACTGTTCGGAGCGCTGTGTTTGGGTTGGGTGTCTCTCTTGGGCTCCACAACCTCATTGTGCAGTCCATGCGTCTGTGCACAGAGTCCTTCATCGACAGCGGTGATCAGTGCGGGTGCAGAAAAGAGCCAGAGATTTTTGGGGAGGATAGCAGAACTTCGGTGCGGCTCAAGAAGAATAATTTTGCTGTAACCGCCCGTCAGATGCTCTGCACATATCCAGTTCACGGGAGAAGTCAGTCACCCAAAGGTGACAAAGGGGTCCTTACTCTTGAGGACCGAGGTGCTGGTGAAACTCTGTTTGAACTGTTTGAGGTTTCTTTGGTTTCTTTCTTTCTCCTTTTTTTTTTTCCTTGTGGGTTTTTGCTTTCTTCTGAAGAACAAAAAAGTAGCTTCCCATGCAGATCTAGTCTCCCCAGGACAAGACCTCTTTTGAACTATTTTACATCCAGTCCCTACTCAAAGGCATCTCGCAGCTTCCTGAGGAGCCCTGACAATATTACCTTTGGGTAAAGCCAGAGCGAGCCCCTCTCTTTGGCACAGTGACCACAACTGACCAAATGACCCCGAAGGGATTCCTGGACGAAAGTGGCGAGTTTGCTTTGCCGTGTTTCACAGAGCCTTATTCACTCCTGCCCAGATGTGCAACACATCTGAACGCTGACATTCTCGTGAATTTTAGTTTACTCATCTGAAAATATGTAATAGAATTATTCTTCATTAGTATTAGTTACTGTTACACTTTCTATTACAATAGCGTGTGCAACTTCGCGCTGACTCCGAGGCCTGTGATGCCAAGAGCCACGTCCAGAGTAGAAGAGATTCCAAACTAAACTGGTCAAAAACCCTCTGGCCTGTTTTCCACGCAAACTTCTCAAATTTATAGTTTCTTTAGCAAAGAGATTAAATCCACTCCTATTAAAAAAAAAAAAAAGCCTATTTTTTTTTCTTCTGTAGATAAAAAAAAAATTAAAACATACTGGTATTTCCTTCCCATAGGATCTGAACATCTGGGTGGTTGTTCTTTGCCAATTCTTCCCTGAAAAAGTTTGTATCCAGAAGGAAATTGTTGTTGTGCGAACTTCCTTAGCTCAGACAACTTTGGGGGGTGAAGCTCTATTAAAAGCTAAGTAAAAGGCGAGAGAAAAATGATAGTGAATAAGGTGAAAATAAAATGCAAGTGAACCCAGAGAGATGTGAGCCTTACAAGTGCACACGCTCTTCTGTTGGTTTGTTGCTTTTTTTTCCTGGGGAAGCAGTACCTATCGTGGAAAAAGCCGCAGTACTTCTGCTTGGCACAGGGTTATTTGAGATTTCCATTAAGGGAGACCAGACTAATTTATTGATGGCTTTAGATCGCGAGGTGATTGCTGTCCTTCAGGAAGTTTGCTGGTTGATTTACAAACAGAGTGAGCGCTTACGCCGAAACGGCCGAGAAAGCCGATCCTCCCGGTACGGAGGGCGCCCGTGCCAGCCGGTCACCAGGGACCCGCTTCATCCCTCGCAGCGCTTAAGGCGCGTTTAGCAGGTCAGTAGATGGTTAGCAAAAGCTTGGTTTGATAAGAAGTTGCCTAAATTAGGCTAATGATGGGTTCTCCTGGGTAATGCAGGGGAGAAAAAGTTCAAAGCCTGGTATTTGTGTGCACAAAGTCCAAATACCTGCCAAGTCTCTTTGATGAAGTGTCTTTGTCAGAACGATTAAATGAAGGTTAAAAAGGCCAGACCTTTTCTCAACATATTTGACTTGCTCTTTCTTTCCTCTCTTCAAGGTGTCTTCATGTTACATTTATTTGCTTCATGAATTCTTTATTACACTAATCAGTCCTGATGTACAAACTCATTAGAAAATGAGCTGGAAATGTAAGATCTGTCAAATTTCAGAGACTTCTGACATTGTTAGACTCAAGGGCCTTTTTTGCAAAGAAAAGAGAGAAAGAAAAGAAGCTAATGAGGAAATGTCAGATAATGTAGAAGTCAATCCATGTGGGGATGAAGTTTTACAAAGTTCAGAGAGAAAAGTTGTAGCGCTGCCAGGGTAAACACCTAATTTTTTCTTAATGTAAATTTTGGCACAGAGGAATTTTCTTCTTACTGGTGTTACCGAACACTTCTGGTTTGGTTTTGTAATCGGCATCTTAAATCATTTGACCATGTTACTTTTTTTAACGATGACACAGAAATTAAGGGAAGCAATTATTTGAACGGGATTTCCTAATTATGTGAAATACTAATTTGCATTTTGGGTCCCGTGCCAGTCTCAGCTGAAATCACTGTCCCAACATGCAAGGTGCTGTCTGTCCGGGCGCACAGTGAAATACGCGGTGCTGTGAATCAGCCTTCGGTCTGCTTTAAAAACAGCTTAGATGTGTAAGATCTGTCAAAGATCCCATCATTAGCCCAACCTAAGAAGAAAAAAAGTGAAAAAAGAAACAGCAGTGAAGAGAGAAGTAACTTGCCCGCGGTCATTCATCAGTCTGTGGCTCAGATAAGGAGAGCCTCAGTCGCTGCCCTGTTCACTAAATCCCACCTTCTCCCTCTGGCCGCCAACTGTCAGGGTAAGTGCAGTTGTTCTTCTGAACAGTACTAAGGGTGAGGAAAAATGAATCATTAGCAACACAGAGAATAGCCTGATTCTCGCGGAGGTGAGGCCGCCAGCCTTTATTCAGCTCCGGCGGCATTCGCACTGGTAGATCGCACTGGACGCGGCTTCTTTCGTTTCTTTATCGAGAAGCTCAGGGCGCTGTTGGAAACGCGGTGGCTGTGTGCTGCGCTCTGCCAGGAGCAGCGGTGGTTACTCCGTCCTACAGACAGCGCGGCGCAGCAAATTCAGACTCGTTAGATTTAGCTGTCAAATCCTTTTTTCCCTTGTCAATTGGAACATGGGAATGTCTACTGTTTCCATCATCTGCCGCACGAATATCAGACTGTCGGCGGGCAAGGAGCGCATCTGTCCTGGTCAGCGACACTGTTATCCACCTGGGAAACTTAATCATATACAAGAGGAAGAAAATGAAGACTATCATGTCTGACAAGGTGGGCTGGGATGCAGGACATCTGGGAGCTGCTCACGGTCTTGTTACGAGCTCCCTGCGTGACCTTGGGCAACTCTCTTCATCTTTCTCTCTTGACACAGACCGTATTATGTGGCGGTTGCCACCTATGCACAGCACTGCCTCAATTATAGCTGGCTCTCACAAACAGCAACGATAAAACAAGCGTCAAAAGTAGATTGTTCTTGCTTTGAGGTGATTTTTTTTTTTTTTTTCCTGAGGTGCCTATAAAAGCACTCCTCTTGGATCCCACCAGGAGATGTTCTGGGACCTTGAAAGGTGCAAGAGCTGCAGGTGCCCAGTGACAGGACAAGAGGGAACGGGCACAAACGTGACCATAGGAAGTCCCATCTGAACCTGAGGAGGGCCTTCTCTCCTGTGCGGGTGGCAGAGCACTGGCACAGGCTGCCCAGAGAGGTGGGGGAGTCTCCCCCTCTGGAGCCATTCCAAACCCGCCTGGACGCCGTCCTGTGCAACTTCTGCTCTGTCTTGACAGCATCATGCTGTCAGAGTGTCGTGGTTTAGGCCAAATTGGCTACTGGGGACCTAGGGGACCCCAGATGGGACCAACAGATCCCTCAAACCAGGACACAGAGCAAGTAAGAGACGCTCAGTTTACTGAGTACAACCACCGGTGTTAGAGCTGGAGAACACCTTTAGCCCTTGAATGAAGTTATATTACCACGTAGAGTGTAGAGCAGGCAACTCGTCTGTTCATGTAAAGTAGGGCAGAGCTGTACGCCAAGAGAAACCTTCCTCCAAAGCTTGTTCTTTCCCTCTTTCGTTGGTAGAGAGCCAGGTGGCAACTCGAATGTGCAGGTCCAGGAGACGACCTGCTGCTCAGGTGGTGTGAAGCTGAGGGTCCCGGCTATAGGTCCCCAGTCGCTCACCCAGTTTGCGTATTCCTTGAGGATGCGCGCAGCGTCCTTCCTCGGGGTCTGCTTCTCGGAGGTGCTGAGCTGAGCATCATTGCCCTCCCACCTCCAACCGCAGGGTAAGTGAACAGGAGCTGTGGTTGCTCAGCACCTCATAAAAATCAAGCCCCTGTGGGTTTTGGGGGGATAAACGAGAGAGAAACTGGGCTCAACGAATAAGATAAGTTTGCTGGCAAATTGTTAGTAGCAGCGAAAGCAAAACCCGAGGCATTTACATACCCATTAGAGGGGGATTTCAAACCTGGACTCTGGCCTGCTTTGAAATCATTGGTCTCCAGGGGCCACCTCACCATATCCTGCAAACGCTATGCTGAAGGGCAGCTGCCATTTGTGTCCATCCCTTTGATGGCACTTTAAGCGCCTCCATCCCGGACTTGGCTGGGGTTTACGGCCACAACTGCTCCCGCTGCACCCTGCGCGGCGCTGGGGAGGTGTATCAGAGCGCGGTGCAAAGGTGAACGTGCAGAACCCCTCGAAGGCAAAGCTATTGCAGCACATGTGGCAGAGAGTGATGATTCATTTCAAGGAGTTCTCTTAAAATCAGATAAGACGGGGCAGGCTAGTGAAAGGGAAGGGGGCATGTTCTGCTTTGCAAATCTAACTCCATCAAAAAGGTGTCAAAGAACTGGTACTTCCTTCTTAGTTCTTCCCCCTCTTTCCTTCCTCTTTCTGTCTTTAGCTCTTGTCTTGCCTTTTTTGCAGACAAAAACCACAGCTCAAATTCCTCCTCTTTGAAGCCTATGGCTGGTCAGGTAAAGCAACTTCATTAGTCCCTCAGGAAAGAGCCTTGGGTATTCTCTTTACCCAGGGGATGTGGGTCTGACTTCTGAGGCGCAGTCCAGGTCTCTCTGCTCCGTCAGACCCACACATACAAGATCTGCGGGGCAGTAAAACGTGAAGAGCGCTGGATCAGACTGGCTGCCAGCAGAATTCTGGTATGTGTTTCTATTTGCTTTACTGAGGACTTTGTTTTAAAAGTCCCTTTATTAAGAAAAAAAAAAAAGTAGGTGTTTTTGCACGAGAGTCTGCTTAAAATTATCCTAAACTTTTCCCTGACCGTATCACATCGCTGCGGTGTTACCAGCCGCATCTTTAAGGTTTCTTATGGTTTCCTTTCATTTCTGGTGTTCTGATTGGTACTGGCTTATTTGTCTTTGAGCGTATCTGCTTGATAGCCTTTAACATCCTGCTGCTCCAGGTATTTCTCTTGCCAAATAAAAACCACTTCGCTGCAGGTATGAAATCTAAATGCACACCTAATTTGTTGTTGTTGGCTTCGGTGTTTTACAGCCGTTGGCAATCCTTCATTTTGCCTTTAGGCTCAACTGGAATTTCAACCTGTGACAAACCCATTTTGGCTTTTGGATTGGACTTGAATTTGGCTCTTGTGCCTTCCAGATGGAACACCAGCCTGGGAGCCCCAGAGTTTCACTTCGGTCATCCCGTTCTGAGTGGTCACTGTTGCCCACTGAATAGTTTCCAGATCCTTCAGCAGATGTTCTGCTGTACTCCAGCGGTCACGCTGTGCTCTAGGGCAAGGTTGGCTGCAGAAATAGGGAAGAAAGGAATACGCAAAATATATCGTGAAAGAATTTACATGTTTTCTTTCACCAGAACCCAAGATATTTTTTTATCTTACAAGCAAACTTCAAACTCAAACTTTCTGAACAGTTCTCCCATAGAAAACATCTTGTAAAGAGCTGCAGAGATTGCAGAACCGTGTGAGGCCAGGAGCTTTCCTCTCCGGAGCCCCGTTGGCTCTCACTGATCTACACTTAGAAATGTTCGGCACCGCTGGTTGCCTGCCTTGCTGTCAGTCATTTCTCCTGACAACCTCGCTCCTCTTTTGTGTTTATTTCTTGTCTGTCTTACCTGCTCCCCCCTCATCTGCCTTCTGCAAGTGGGGCAGCCAGTGATGGGAGGGTGATCAGATGCTGCGTAATCTTTTCCTTTGGATTTGCACCAACTGATTTTTTTTTCTGTAAATAAATAAGCAGTTCACTACCAAACCAATCGCATTTATATGAAAAAAAATCTTTTGTTACTTTCTTTTACTTTTTCCTCTCCGTCGTTATGGAAGGATACCCACTATGCTAACCTTAACACAGTTGTTCTCCCCCGAAAACTTAAAAAGGATAGATGGAAGGAAAAAAAACTCTTCCACAGCATAACGTACCTGGGTTGCCTTTCTTATTCAGAATCTGAGGCTGAAAGGGCCACTGAGTTTTCACTCCTTGAGACATCTTTAGACGGTTTTTCAGTAAGTTCAAACAAATTTATGAAGCCATATATGGGGAAGTTTACATTTCTGCCAAGTGCATGTTGATAAAGGGGAGACTTTGATCCCTTGGCCTGTCAGTTGTACCTCGTATGTGCTGGGTCAGGACAAAAGTCTAAGTATATTTCCCTCAACAAATGGATTATGCCGCCTCTCAGGTACTGCATCTGTGTAACAATCAGTAGTGAGTTGGCATGATTACGTTTTGAGAGATTTATCTGGGGAAAATCCTCTGTGTAAGAACTGATTCATAACATCTAACGTTAAGCAGGTTAATACGAATTGTCAAACAGCTGACGATGGGAAACAATCTCTCTATTTATAGAGACTCTGTAGATATTTAGAAGCAAATGCACACACCTGCATGTTCAACTGAAAGGCCCTATAAATAGAACACCTGACACTATCTCGATTAGGAATTGTGTTATTGCAGTGACTGCAGCTTATATAGACAAGTTTTTTCTATCTATATTTAAGCAGATTATTTGAGGAAAAGGAGTAATTTCATGAAGAGTTAGTGCTGCTGCCAAAATGCAGCAATCTTAAAGCAAAGAAGCTTCCCGAATACTTGTGCTTTTATGTTAGCCTGACCTGGGGCTTGGGAAGTTAAGGATGCTTGAAACAAAAACCTATTAGAAAAACACGGTGAGCTTCTATGTATAATAGCTATCGTGTCATTTAGTGGCTTTGGGCAAAGACCGGTGAAGGGCAAAGGGTTTTATACTTCTTGTTAAAGTGCTTTGTGCTGCTAAACTCCAAGGCAGCAAACCAACTGCTAAACCAGTTTAATATTAAATGCAATGTATAATGCAAGCAGTGGGTGCTGAGATTTTATTTAATTCTGTTTAACACCTTTTTGTTTGCACTCGGGGCAGACGTGCGTGGTTGGGACTAATCCGTTCTTAGCTCGGCTGGCTTTGTGGGTACAGGACTGGGATTCAGGACGGCGAGATTTCTGGCTGTGCCGCTACCCCGCAGGGTAACCTCCGCGTGGTCATTTCTTCTCTTTGCTCTGCACCCTTAACAAGCAACATAAGGATTTGTTAGCTCTTTGGGGAAAGGACTCACTAACAAGTGGTACCGTGTCCAGTGGCAGCTCGAGGCCGCTGGGGATTACTGCAACAGAAGTAATAACCTCAGATGAGTTAAGGCAGCGTCGGCCTGGTTGAACAGTATGTGTTAATTTGCTCGTGGGCAGTGCTCCGCTTGATCAGAAATCCAAACCAAAAATACCTGCAAGCAGCGTAAGGTGGTTTTTTTTCACTTAAGGTCTTGTATCCCATCTGGGTCCCCTGGACCGCTGGCTTGCTTTTGACTTTGAAGCTTTGGAACCGCTCCCTGTACGTGTGCTAATAATAACCTGGAGACCAAAGAGAAATGTGGGGTCACGCAGTGTTGAGTGAGTCCCACAGATTCATCTCGGGAACTGCAGAGGATGTGCAGAGCCTGGAGAGAGGGGAGACCTCCGTAAGGTGTGAGCAATTGCTGGAAAAGTGGGTCTGATGTGTTCCTGACCTCCCCTCTCGGCAGCTCCTCCAGGGCAGCCGGCCCGCGTGGGCTGAGAGCACCCAGTGGAGATACTTGCCTTAAAGTCAAGAGGGTGAAGGGACACTGCGCATCGCAGACGTGTTGCTTCCTTCCTTAGAGGAGCACCTTAGCTCCAGAGGGCTCCTCTGAAGCAGCGGTGAGCTGGTATTTACTGTTATCACGGGGTATTTTGACACATACGAGCAGAAAACCTTCTGCGTTGCCCAGTTCAGGGGCAGTACCCAGAAACATGTGCCTTGCCAGACCATGCCGCGTTGCCAGCTTGGCTCGGTACGCGTACAATGCCACTTGTTAGCGTTCGGCAACCTTGGCCTCCCAGGGTTCGGTTGGGGTTCGACCCTGGCAAATGGTAGTCATCACTCGGGCTCTCCCGGGAATGGATGCAGTGAAGGGAGCACCAGGATATGGCTAATGTGATGCTGAGCTGGCAATCAAAAGACGTGGTAATGATCAGCAGTCTCTCTGCAACCTGCAATGATGTTAAATGTCTGACAATTTGGGAGTCGAAAGTATTGCAATGTCCAACTCATCAGGCTTGCACCACAGATTTGGCCCTTTGGGTCTGAGATTACCCATCTTGAGGCAGAGGACTCCAGTGCCCTGGGTGAGAGCCCGGCACAATTGCTACAGCAATTTCTTCACGTTTGGGAGGGTGTCAGCCCGTCTCTGTGCACACTGGCCACTCATCCCTCTTGCTGCTGCCGCCTGTGGGAGTTTTTCCCACTGGTTTACCCAAAAAGATGCTCAGGGTCAGCCTGCCATGCTCACAGCCCTCTGCCGCTGAAGAGGGTCTCCTTGGCCGTGGCCCCATTGTGTGGGGACCTTAGTTCTTGCTTTGGTGCTTGTACTATACATGGGAGAGGGAGGAGGGAAAGTGTAGCTTCAAGTAAAGGATGCAAAAGCCCTCGCTTTTGATTGCAGAACCTACTGCAAAGGTATCTCTGAAAGGAGAAGGGGGCTCTGTACAGGGTGAAGGAGCTCCTGTGGCCTTTGTTAACCACCGATACGTCCCTTCCCCGTACAGCGATGGGTACGGCTGGGTGGGGGGACCAGAGTGGTCGGGGGGGTTGCAAAAAATAATGTGATTTTTATGGTGGATTTCTTCTAAATACAGCTCTGTTTTACCCTACTGCTGCTACCACAAAAGTCCCTCGGAGTTTTCAGGAAGCCTGTACAGAATAATTTTCCTTCTACTTTCCCCACTTCCTCTAAATGCTGGGCCAGACAAAGGTGCTGTAAAAATTATAAGCCACAGTTTGATCTCTCTAAGTTAAATGGAGGGACTCTGGGTTCGCAGTGGTTGAGATGACATGGGAATTGGGCCTTGACATTTGTTTTTCTGTGGGCTCCCTATATGGTCTTTTATTTTAATCTTATTTTTGTTCCTCTCGTGTTCTTTCCTCCCTCCCCTCCCTCCTCCCTGCATTCACCATTTAAAATAGAACAGAAAAACACTGTTTGAAGTAGCTTGGAAGGCAAGATAGAGAAAGTATTCCAGGATGCCCGTGTGGCCCCCGTTCCCAATTCCCAATGAGCCCGGAGTTGCTGGTGGGCCCTGATGCTTTGCAGGGGAAAAGAAAGGATTTGCCCAGCTGTAGGCAGCGGTAGTCGCTCGCTAGAAGACGCTGGCCTCATGAATGCCAAATTTACATACAGCAATGTGGAAGACGGGGCCTTTATCTTTTAAGGCAGCGGTGCAGCAAAAGCAAACCAAAGCCCTTCTGCGTTTAGGACGTGCGAGGGGATGTATAGACGCACTGCTCAGCACTTTAAAGGCCCATTTCAGCTCAGTATAAAGGTGTTGAAAAGGTTCTTGGGAACGACAGTGAACCCTCAAAGGAGTCTTAAAGGAGTTCACAAGAGTCAAAGGCAAAAGGAAGAGGGCAAAGAGTGCAGACAGGGAGTCCCTGGTACGAGATAGCGGACTATATTAGCTGCTTAAACACCTCTTGGTGGCATTGGCTTTATAGACTTTTTGTGCCACAAACTCGTGATTCCTGTCCTGGAGTGTCCGGAGGTGTGCTCACAGAAAGGCTGGCAGGTGAGCAGTGGTGGGCCGGTGGTCCCCAGCGTGTCCTACAATGTAGTTGGGTTGTGGTCAAGTTTAAAAAAAAAACAAAAAAACAACCAAACAAAAAACCCCAAATCCCCCAAATAAACAGAAAACCTTAAAATAGTCTATAAAAGCTTTACTTTTCAACCCATTTACATTTAAAGGCCACTTTAAAAAAAAAAATTCACTCAGCTGATCTCATTAAAGAGACTGAAGAACTTAAGTGACTCCTCAGGGACTTGAACTTGTGGTTGGAGGAACTGAGAAGTCCCAAATACGATGTTAAGGAAATCTTAAACTATACCCTCTAATGGCCCCACGTTAATGTGTGCTGAGGCTTAAAGACTCTGATCGTTTTCCATGTTAATTTTCTTAGTGCAGAAATAAAAACAAAGTAGTAAGAAAAAAATCTACCACGGAGGTACATTTAATAGCAATGAAAGGTGTCGTCATGTGTAATTAACGTGCAAGCTTCACTCATCTGTATGGCGCTCAGACCTCTCAGACTGCTCATCTGCTGCCTGAACAGTTGTAGACAACTTCTTTTTCTTATTGATAACTGAAACCTGGATATTCAGAAATTTGGAGATTCAAAAGACGGGGAAAAAGGAGGCAAATTAATTGTGGTAGTTGAGGCAATGTTTGGCAGAGGTGTACGTGAGACTCCGCAGATGAGGCTGAGCATCGCTGTTTGTCAGAGCCTCCAGGATCGCCCCTCTGGCACCAGGCAGGCGCATCAGCGGCAGCCCACGCGTGTTGTTTGGTTTCCGCGGTTTTGTGCCAAAAATTATTCCAACTGGAGAGAACACGGTACAGAATATCTCCCCTTGCTGTTTGCAACAGCCCCCCCAAAGCGACCACCACTGCAAACCCAGCGATGGGGAGGGGAGCGCTTGCATGAAATAGCACCATCTAGTGATTTCCCCCCCTTTGCTCCTCTTTGTAAAGCACTGAGCCCCGGGTCGCTTATTAGTGCCAGGTTAATTGAAATAGTAGCCACCTCTCTCTCAGTGGACTGAGAGAGTATTCTCTCCGGGGAAGAATTTGTGCCATCCTTTGGGCACCCCGTGTACCGAACGTGGGCACGTCAGTCTGTTGGTGGCCTCGGCTCAGCTGTGTCTATTGGATTACACACTCCGGTCTCAGCGCAGGGAGAAACATATGCTTCTGCTTTTTGGCTCAGCTGCTCCCAAACATTCACATCAACAAAAGAGAGCACTGCAACATATTTTTTTTTTTCCAGCTGATTGAGTCATCCAAATATGCAGTTGTAGGATCAGAGAATGAAAGATGTGTGATAGCGAAAACAAAGCATCTTTGAGCCAGTGCGGTGGCCGCAGGACAGAAGCTCGGTGTTGACACGTCTGGCAGAGCGGTCAACGCCAGCTGCCGCTCCAGAGCTCAGGCCGGTTTGGCTGTGCGAGTGCAGCACCTGATGCTGTTGTGCTGTGGCCACAGCCCATGTCTGCAGGTACCAAAGCGTAAGTGCCATCATCTGATGAGACCGGACCCCTTCGCCACTTGGGAGTAGGAAACCTATAGAAGAGCCCTCTGTTTACCGCTATAGAACCCCAGTCCTCGTGTAATGTATTTTCCTCTGTTGTTGCAAGATATCCCCAGTGGGCAGGTCTCAAGAGCGAGGAAAATTATTCCTCTTTCAAAAGTAAACGTGTGAATTTTACTTATTTTTTAATTTTACAGCCATTTGTGTGCAGTGGTTCTGTTCCACTTGCTCTGCTTTGCTTAGCGGTTCAGGTAGTAGGCACCAAATTAGCATTGCTCAGGTATTTATCAACCACCACCGCGTGAGCTTGCAGAAGGCTTCTTGGTCTGATCCAGTGCCCTTTGGGAAAGACGAAAGCCTGAATGTTTACTCCCCTTGCAGCCCCTGAGCCCTGGAGAGGAACTTCTCGGTCCCATTTCCCTGCTCAATGCCAAACGGGCTACTGTCATCTCCTGGGGGAGTTAAGAGACTCTGTGATGGAAGGTGCATATAGCAATCTAATTTTCATAATAAATGGAACTCTTAAACACAAACTGACAATAAAATGCCAACAAAATGAAACATTACATTACTTTGGCAGGAACCTTTTCCATGTTAGAAGATCTGGACATGGCAATGCCTTAATATTGACCATTACGACTGAATTGGCATAGAGTTACTGTAATAAACGTCCACTCAGAATAGTGTGATATTATTTTAAGGCTATAATCTGTATTTCTGCTCATTACCAAAATTGAACCATTGGAGTCCACAATGTTTTCTTTCAGTAGGAAGGATGTAAAACATCTTTTTGTCACAAAGACTAATTTAGAAATTGGAGTGACAGTACTGGTTGCCCCTCAGTGGGGATGTCAGAACTTACTGGTGCTGCTTTTCCTAATGATGAAACAGTCTTCATCAACAAAGTGAAATAATCCATAACACTTTGTGTGATGCAGGTACGGCGGTAGATGCCTCTATTGCGAGGTGTTGGGAGTTCTGCTGCATTTTGCGGGCGTTTCGGACGTACCGGCTCTCTGTGCGGTTCTCCTCTGCTACGGTATCTGAGTGGCTTTGCTAGGAGAGCGCGGAACTGCAGCTTCTTACTCTAAACTGTGGGCACAGTGGCTGATTTAAGAGCAGGCTTCAGAGCGTACTTCGATTCTTTCCTTTTTAGAAAAGCACTTATGCTTAAATTTAGGCCGCACGTATCTCAGGACCAGTGGATTCCAGCCCGTGACAAGTGCTTTTCTAAATAAAGACCATAATGAAATAAATGAGGAGCTTCTGTTTGTTGAAATGAAGCAATAGGGCCCTGCCCAGCGCTCTCCCAGAGGTGACAATGCCAGTATCCATCTGCTTTGTCACCCAGCCCTGCCTACTGCAGATAGCGCTGGCATCTGTCTGGGCTACAGCCTCGCAGCATTTCTCCTAGATGAGTTAAACTTTTCCCCCCCTCCCCTTCCTTTCTCTTCTTCCCACCTCCCTCCCTCCCTCCCTGGTCCTTGACAGAGGCGCAAACACTCTTAAATGAGAGATAGTGGCTTCCATCCAATGGAGCCCCGGTTAATCACCGAACATCGTGGGAAAAGCACAAGATGAGGGCCGAGAAACAGCCCATTGTCTGGGCAAGATTAAAGCCCCAAAAGCCGTATTGTCTACTGAGGGGATAAATCTTCCTGCTGTCACTCAAGCACTGAATTAAATTCCCCTTCATTTCTAAAGGGGCTTATCTGTACTGAATAGGCTGTTGCGCCACAAGCGTAAGGGAACGTATTAAGTGAGCTCCTGTCTTGGGCACCTTCACAANGGGGGGGGGGGGGGGGGGGGGAAGAGCAAAAGTGCTTTGGACTGGGGGAAAGAGGAGGGATGTTAATTGTTGTTGCAGGTCGTTATTACTGAACGAGGTAAATGAAATGGCCATTTTGCTTGACTCTCCAGCTTCCGCGCCGTTGAAATAAATACGAGGTGGAGCATTACGAATGAGCATCGTTCAGTGTGAGGGTGGTTTGGGCGAAGGGATGTCCTTGCGTAGTCCGGGGAGTCCCCGAACGACAGGGTGATCCTCTCGCGGGGTCCCTAAGGGAGGAACCAGCCTTTCGGTGATGCCGAGGCATGGGCTATAGGTGCGCGACTGGAGACCCTCCGCCACCCAGGTTGTCTTGGGAGGGATGGCTGCAGCGGGCTTGAGGCAAATATTTCGCACGGGTTTTGAAACACGCTTGCTCAGCTGCCGGAGCTGGCTTCCCCTCGGCAGCCGAGAGGCTGGGCTCTGGTGGGAGCTGGAGAAAGGAGGAATATTTTGAGCAGATGTCATGTCTCAGGGAGCCCACAGGCAACACCACCGCTGCTTCTTCTCGGAGTGCTTCCTCTGGTCTTTGGCAAGGGCCCAGCTCTGAGAGGACATGGGACACACACAGTCACTGCTTGTATCACTGAGATCCTCTCCTCCTCCTTCTCCTCCTCCTCCTCCCCTTACACTCACCCCTACAGCACTCCTCACAAACCCCTGGCACGCTGTGGCGTCCCACCTGTAGATACCTCAATGGGAATGAACATCGTCCCGTTATTTTTGGTGGTTCGAAGTAGTGCTTTTGAAATGCAGCAAAGAGGGACGTGAACGCTTGGTTGGTGGAGCAAGTGTTAGATAATGAGCTTGACGCGTTCAAAAATAAGGCATTGCGTTGGGGGTCTGTTGTTTGTGGGATCCTAAAGGCTGAAGGTTCGGTACAGCTTCCTTTGCACTCCAGGTGGTGAGCTGTCATTCTTCTCCAGGATGCTTATAGCCCAGAGAATGGTCAATTAAACGTTCAAACAGAAATCAAGCCTTTCTCATGTTAGCTGCTACTCCTTAGTGCAAAATTATTATAATAATTGCACCAACCCAATTTTTAATATTTGCAAATTGAGGGTGATCCGTTATAACTCTGTGTAGGTGAGACTGAATTCTGGCTCTTTGTTGATTTTTTTTTTCCCTGATTGGAATTTATTTGTTTTTATGCAATATTACTTTGCCTTTGGTGATGATTAGTGCGCTTGATGTTGTCTTTGTCCACAATCTTTATTGGTAACCTGGTCAGTTTATATTTCTGCAAAATAAAGTGCATATGGAAAAAGTTCTCCATTGCCATTAAAGGTTGGACAGAAACTGTTCTTCATTCAAAACTGAGCATACTACTGATTGCATATACAATGCAAACATCAAAGGACAGCAACATTTATATGTTTCTATTTACCGTGTAAAATATTAACTATGCAAAACGTACTCAACATAGCGATGAGGCTTTTCAGTTTAAGAAAACAGATGATTATACTTCACCTTCATGTTAGTATATTGGATTAGAAGCAGACTGCATCTCGCATTTGGTACGATTTGGTAAGTGCTAAACAGGATTTTCTGCATCCTGAGTGGAGTTTCCTCTTGTTGATGGGGTTTAATGCTCCCTTGTACAAATCTCTTACTGTGCAAATACCTCCAATCTCTCCTTTTAGCAACCCAAACCATTGCTTAAACAAGGGGGTTTACACCTGCTTACCAGATTAATTTAATTAGCCAAAAATAGACCGAAAGAACTGGCTTGAGAACAATAGTTTGCAAAGAATCCCTTTTTCTATTTCTTGTTGAATCTGGTAATCTATGGAAAGCTGGATTGAAATATTATTCCTCTTAGTTTCCTGGCTTCTTGGTTTTATATACTAAACTGAGAAAATAAACTGATCAAAAAAAAGGTTTTGAGGTTTTTGTATTTGGAATAATACAAAAAACTTTTTCTACTTTTCCCAACCTTCATAGGTAAGAGCTGATCTTTGCTATTTCAGGAAACCCAATTTATTTGCTGTCTCAGTTCTAAAGTTTTGCTCCAGGAAAACCTAGAGCTGATCTCTCGCACAGCTTGTGTTGTTTCAAGAAGTCTGCGTTAACGCAAAAAGGTTTGTTATTACATTGCTAGAGCCGTGATGTGTACTGTGGTGTCATTTTTGTACCCGCTGCGCGCTCGGGCAATGTTGACCAATGCTGACGGAGGGAAACGGTGTGTTGGGGCAAAACTGCCGCATCCACCCTACAGCCCAGCTCCCGCGCGGTGGCAGGCGCTCGGTGCCGGACCAGCCCGGTGCTGGTGTGGCTCCACCACAACCAGGAGAGGTTTTGTTCCATTTCAAGCAGTCTGAATCGGGTTTAAGCATATTTTTTTTTTTAATTGCAAAATGTTAATTATTTGAAAAAAAATGGACTTTTGCCAATAGAAAGATTTTATTTCGGTAACCTTAAATATCTATTTCAATTTCACCCTTACTTTTTAAGCCTCTTTTCCTTACAAATCAGGCGTCTCATTTTAAGCAGACAGCATTTTGCAGCAAAAAAGGAGCTGTATAGCAAATGTCAAATTGTCTTTTCACACCGATCCTCCTTGATCTTTTAAAGTTTTCTTAAAAAGACACCAGACAAATTCCCATTTTAATAAATCCACATTTTCTAATAAATACAGTTATTTAGAGGTACACTGGATTGGACAATTGTAAAACCACCGAATTATATACATTAATTTGGTTAGAAATCAGCTGGTATTTTCCTATTGAATTGAGATCACGGACCGTTCCATTCATTTTTCTTCATATTCTACAATCTTTTGGAAGAAGCACAAGATTTAAGTAAAGCACCTTCAGAGTCCTACATAATGCTACTTTTAAAGTAATTTGTATTTAAAAAATAATAATAACAAGCAAACAAACTTGTTAGCCCATAGGATGCTTCTGCCCTGTGGCTTAATGGCACAGGTCTTTATACATCCAAATCCAGCAGCTTTCAATAACAAAGGATGAAATTCATGAAACAAATTGCTCCTCTCTTCATAAGTCACACACTCATACGCCAGGGTAAAGATGTGTTGATAACATTAAAATAGTTTGGTCGCCGATGAATTGTAAATTCCCACCGAGACTTGGGCCTCGCGAGCGAGCTGCGAACAGCATGATGCTGGACACAGAATGCATTCAGATTGTGGTATTCACCGCTCCATTTTTTATAATATTTTTAGGATAAGAGCTAAGGAACACCACTGGGAGATTTTGGTAGGCAGCCTTGAGGGGGGGGAAAAAAGAGCAAAATATGCAGAGGCGATTTAATGAACATCCGCGGTTCTTTAGCACCGTACTGGTGTAAATGTGAGCTCTGCTGACTGAGACTTTTGGGGGCGAGGGAACAAAGGATAAATTTACATGAATTTCCTTCCTGACAAAAGGTAGCGCGTTTGCGCTCTTTAAGCCGCGAGCTGCTCCTCAGCCACGGGAGAACCGCACCGAGCAGGTACTGCTTATGGCTCCTTCGCCCCCCAATGCTCCGCCGGCGCATCTGCTCCAGGATGAGCTCTGCTGAAGGAGAGAGAAGTTTGGTTTTCTGGCGCCTTGGGACTCTTCCGCTGCTGCGATTAAAGGAACGCGGAGGTCCCCGAGACCTGGACCGCTGAGCTGCCAGCTCCTCTCCCCCGGGCACCAGGGAGCTACCAAATGAGTGTCCTTGGGTGGTGCCGCCCCCCCAGGCACCAGAGAGCTTCCCAATGGGCATCCTTGGGTGGCAACTGTGTCTGCAGAGGTTTGCCAGAGGGACTGTTGGCCCCTGCGCTCCCCCTGGTGTGGTCCGATAGCCCCGTGTTTTCCAAGGTGAGGGAACGAAGGCCGGTGGTTAGCGTCTCGCTTGAAGGGCAAACTGACCTCCCGCGTAAGCGCGCTAGGGTGGAGTTGTCACAACGCTGTGACGGACCTGTGCCCAGGATGTTTGTTTGCAGGATTCCACACTGAATGCTTGAGGAACCACGTATTTTACATAAATGAAGGAATAGTGCTGTAGTTCTGCTCTTTAGTTTTCCCCAGTTACCGTTTTAATCAGCTCTTTGAATTATCCAGCACAATTTGAACCCAACCGATCTACAAGTGAAAAAAGCAGTAATAGATGGCTTGCCATGCCAGTTTTGGTGAATACCTCACTAATTTCAGCGCGTTTGGAGGACAGCATTCAGCCTGCCCTCTGCAATTAGAGCCCTGAGCTCTGCAGGAGGATGCTGTGACTTCAACCCCAGGGCAGGGGAGGGGGACCCAACGGCCCGGAGTTCTTCGCGCAGGTCAGGACACTTTGGCAGGACCCAAAAGGGTTAACAAACAAACTGCCTGAATCGCTTTGTTCACTGGAAATCTAATCAGATGTTAACCTACAGTCTATATCCAAGCAATCCTTTCCTTATGATAGTGATTAGTATTACACTCAGAATGAATAGACCAAGGAAAGATTCCTATGGTAACCTTCAAAATGCATTCCATCGGCAGGCTCTGCCTACTCACAATAATTACATTCTTAACTCGTCTAACAAACGGCATGCTAATTAGCTGCTTAACCAGCCTCAGCTCATTATTACCAAGGTTGGGCAGGCTTGAGTAAAGTGACCCAGAGAGAACAAGCCCACTTAAAAAAAATAATAGTAATAATAAGACATTTGTCAGATTTGCCATGAAGATGGACCTCCTCCGCAAGGACAGGCCTCTCTTTGTGCGTGGGTTGGCCTTTTGGCAAACCAGCGTCCCCTCGGCAGCACGCTTCAGCTTCCTCCGAGCTGCGCCTCCCGCGCTGCATCTGCCGGAGGTTGGCGTCTGCGGGGCTCAGCAGTGAGCTACTCGAGCGTCATCGGGGCTTGTCCCAGACACGCTTGTCGATGAGCAATGGTCTTCATAGAATCATAGAATGGTTTAGATTGGAAAGGACCTTGAAGATCATCGAGTTCCAACCCCCCTGCCATAGGCAGGGACACCTCCCACCAGCCCAGGCTGCCCAAGGCCACCTCCAGCCTGGCCTTGAACACCTCCAGGGATGGGGCCTCAACAACCTCTCTGGGCAACCTGTGCCAGTGCCTCACCACCCTCACAGTGAAAAACTTCTTCCTCATGTTCAATCTAAACCTGCCCTCTTCCACTGCCTTGCTCCAGGACAGGCTCGCTGCTCATCCCCAGACATGGCTGGCCCTTGCTGTCTTAGCTAAGCTCTCTCCACCTCCATGGCCTGGGAAATCCGGCCGGGCTGTGCGAAATCGATTGAGCCGCGAGTGTTTGTGCTTCCAAGTTCCTTAATGTTTACCTCTGCAAAATGCCGAGCTTTCTGTGAGGCCCGAACCCAGCACTCCGCACGGTTCGGCAAAGCAAAGGTGCCTCAAACAGGGCTGAGGTACGTCATCCACATCCGTACCGCAGACTACGGCTGTACTCGCTGGATACCAGAAGTGTTGGTGAAGGGATCTCTGGAGGGTCATCCTGCTGCCTGGAAGATATTATTATGTCACTGAGTACATTTATATTACTGACATGTAAAGAAACCGTTTTCTCAGGGTTTGTTTCATACTGGGATTTACTAATCTGAGTGGTCTGATCAAAGGGGTTTTATTTTTCTGAGGATCCGTTTAAACTGAGCTAAAATATTTCATGGACATGCGATTTCAGATCAATCCAGGCCCGGCGTGATTTAGCTCAGTTTAGCACAGGTTAGCTAAATCAAAGCTGGACTATGAATATGCCTTATGCACAGAGGGCAGGTACTGAAGGAAACTGAACTTCCTACGTTCCTGGAACACAGTAAAAGCATGAGGATGCTCATCCCATTGGGCACCGTGCTCCGTGTGCCCTCTGGTTTGAGAAATCCTGTTGTGGTGGGTTTTTTTCTGGGATAATCTGTTCAGGGTCTCGCTTCGGATGCCATCTTTTGCTCCTGAGAGCCATATTCCATCCAGCTCCTCCGTTCTCTAGTCTCTCATCTGTTGTGGTCTGTCTTTGAGGATGAAGGAATTTCCTGTGGTTTGGGATTTCATCCGCTGCCTCCAGATTTAAGCAGGGCAGGATGGGCTCATCAGCTACTGAAATACGCACGCCATCGTGGCTCTGCTGTCGGTCTTGGGATCGTCTCTCCAGTCAGAAAGACGCTAATCTGAGCCTCACCTTGTGTTTCATCAGCTGCCTTCGCTTTGTTTGCTTTCATTGTTTTCTCACAAAATGTTTAATTTCCTGCTGGTCCACAGCGGTGATATACTTTCAACATATGGAGAATAAGGAGAATAGCACTTTCATCACTTCTTTTGGAAAGGTGTGTGGTGGGGGTTTTTTTGTTTGGTGGTTGTTTTTTGTTTGTTTTTTTTTTTTTTTAATGTTAACACCTGAGGGGGGGAAGTCCCAAATGGTTCCATTTCAACAGCCCTTGCAAAGGCACTTTCCAAATAGGAGTGTTTGTGAGGCTCCTGCTTAAGAAAGCACTCGAAATCCAGTTGTCTTTATTGCTAGTCAGGTTAGCTTACAGTAGCTCATGTGGTTAAGAAAAGATCACAAAAGTGAGGGGTTTTAAAACTCTTTTTACAGTTCTTCAGTGTCAATCCACAAAGTTAATCCTAATGTAAACAAAGAATAACACGATTTATATGCCACTAAATGCAAACTGGTGATATTGCAGAACACTGCGATGGCGAGGTTTGCTCTAAATACAATCTGTTCAGTTTTTATGTCCTTACATCAGCTGGAAGCACAAGCTCTCTTACCATGATTTCAAATATTGATTTGGTTAGCATACATCAAAACATTACCTTAATATATTAAGCAGAATGTTTATTTTTGGGTTTCACACTTCCAACCCTTTTAACACCTTAATGTGCTCTTGCATTTTGTTGCACTCCTAATTATTTTTTCCCCTCTTCACCTCTGCAGTTTATTCTTACATTGTTGAACTCTAACCATATGAATAATGAAACAAAGCTGAGCATGCTCTCTCCAACAGAATACAGTTTCCTTCTTGTATATGCTTACGGAGAACCACAGGCCACAGAGTACAAAATCCCAGTCAAAGAAGTAGCTCTGTGTACAGTGTGTGTAATGCATTTGACCGTCACAAGATGGTCTTAGGTTGAATGAGAGGCAATTTCATACTCAAGTATAGGTACAGAGAGTTTTAACTTTTTAAAATATGTATTTCTCTTATTAACAACAGTGAATTTCTTCATCTTTATCTAATCCTGTTTATCAGTAGAATAGAAATGCACATGTCAGAGCAAAATATATTGTTATCTCTCTTCCTCCTCATAAAATGTTGTCAAACTTCATGTCAGTAAAACCTGGAAATGGTTTTTGTCCCCATGTGTATATGCGTTGATTTTTTCAATTGTTAATTCATGCCCTTCTTTGTAAGGTGAGGTTGGAAAAGAGGTGTGTACAACTCTCCGGGCAGATGTTAAAAGGATTAGGACTTGAGAAGTTTCAAGAAGTCAGACATCTTTTAATAATCCTGTAGGTGCTCAGTGTTTTTACTGTTCCCATAAGCAAAGGCTATTCATGAACCAGAAAATATCAGTGCCAGGACGGCGCAGTCACTTAGACAAAGAATGATTAAGGGATGGATACCGATTTTGGTCATCAACTTATTTTTCTCCAGTGTAATACTTAATTATATATATATCATGCTACATATATCTTCATCTTGGCTGGATGGGAAATATGTACTGGTGATGATTTTCACAAATACCTACTTGAATTCTGGCTGTGTTTAGCCCTTTGGTTTTCACTGTTAACGACTCTCCCACTAGCTGGTCGTCCCTGCAGGTGGAGCAGTGTTTGGGAATAGTGTGTCTGTGGTAACAGAACTTAAATTTCTATCTCAACATAAAAAAAATCCCCAAGAATTTCCGTCTGAGTTCCTGTATATTCACCAATTGCCGAATAGAAGCGATGCCATGTGAATGATGCATCCAACCCAAAGAGAATAACGGAGCTCGTATTTCAGCTCTTGTTCGGAAGCGGCTTATTGCTGCAAGTTGAGACCCAGGCTAGTAAAACAATTCAAGAAAATTATACATTGCTTTCAGGCCAACTCACTGCAGAATTATTATTGCATGTGACTCTGCTATGAGCGATTGGGTCAGCTCTAACAGCTGCAGCTACGCGCCCTGGTACAAAGGGGAGAAAAGCCTGATTTTGATTTATTATTTCTTTTTTATAAAGCACAATATTTCTACCCAAATTCTACGTTGAATGGTGAATATGATTTTAGCCATTGTGAATGGAATGAGCAGTAACCAAAGGCTTCCGCTTTGTAAGGAATCCCTATCGGTCAGTCACAAGTTTAACGTGGTCAGCGGATAAAAGTATTTTAAAAATCATGCAGGGAAATATAAGCTTTCTTAAACGTCTGGGAGCTGGGTGCTTGTATTTTGCATCGGTAACCAGTAGGGCAGATGACAGTACTTGCTTTTTGGAAGGCTGAGTGGGTTTGTACCGAAGTAATTCTGCATATTGCATTCGTGTGAAATTTGCAACGGACCTTCCAAAATATCACTGGTCTCTTCAAAGCAGTATCATCCTCCCCCATACCCTAGGAAAAATATCTTTCCCTACAGCCATGAAAGCAGTGAACGGTAGCATAGACTGAGAAAACAAATTCTGCTTGGTTAAAAGAGGAGAGAAAACATGGTGCCCACCTTGGCCAGATAGTCAGGACATCCTCGTACCAAAGGAAGATTACACGTGTTCCCATCTGAGATTTGTGTGGTAGAGTGATATGGCATGAAAATCTCTTCTGAGAAAGGATCCATGTTCTGGTAGCGACCAGAAACACAATTATTTCTCTATTTCCCACCCCCTGGAGGCATGCGATTTGATGTTAAGAACTTTTTCCTTAGTTGATGAGCGCCGTTCTTGTGGCCACAGTTGCTCCTCCGTCCCTCAGACTCGACGTTGATGTGCACACGTCGCACGCGTGGTGGCCTGGGTGGTGTTAGCAGAAGCGCCGGCGGTGCGGCACCGCGGGTCGGCGATGCCGATGGTCCCCGGCGCGGGCAGCGCTGGCACGGGCTGTCCTTCGCTCTGCGGGTCCCGCCGGCTCCTTGCGACGGGGAGGGTCGGAGTGGATGTGCCAAGTGGAACGTGAAGGGCTTTTATTTCTTCCAAGTCAATGCGAAGTGTGAGAGTTGTGTAGCTTACCATCTAGAATAACCCAGGGAACGGGAAAATAAACAGCTAAGTGGATGCAGAAGACTTCAAGTCATCTGGCCCCAGGTTTCTCGACAGTGTCAAGTGATTTTTGTATCTAAAATTTCCCTTCACCGCTGACGCGAGCAGTGATGTGTGTTAAGAACCAGCTGAAACTTTTGCACTAAACCCTGCGGAACCTCTTCTTATGTTGGAGAAATTCTCTCCCTCAGACAAGCTGTAACTTCTGAATTTCCCAACCCTGCTGGTAGGGAAAGTGGAATTATTAGCAAGGAGATACTTAGTTTTCTCGAAGTGAACCGGCAAGTGCTGGAAATCTTCCTTGCTGCTCGAAAATTGGTGGGGTTTCAGGTTGTTTAGCTGTCGGTAGCCGGGGCCCTGCAGATTTTTGGGGTGCTTGTTTGAAGGACACCTCCAAAGCTACCGGAGCTGTACCTCCTAATAGAGCCGGAGCCTGTGGTTCTGGACGAGCCGCTAGCTCGAAACTGGAGCGCATTCATCAACCACCCCCATTTGTATAACGCAGGGAAGGAACAAGGAGTATGAAAACATAGCTTCTGAGATCTCTGTGAAAGATTCTTATTATCCTGCCCCAGATGGCACCAGCTGTACTCCTGGACCAATACTAAATGACTGTGGCTTGTGCCAAATATGTACTTGAGTGGGTTGTACATGCCCTTTACAAATAGAAGTTGAATGTTAATAGATACTGAATGAAACCCATTGCCAAACCAAACAGAGCCCCTGGATATATACAGGGCATGCAGGGAAATTATACATTTCAGCGACGCTTGCCGCAGAATGCGTGCAAAGGATTTCAGAGTGTTGGTGGATTTAATGGGGTCGCTGCTAATTCTCTGTATGCTAATGGCTGCGCGAAGATGCGGGAAGAAGAATGAGGAAAGGTTAAAAGACCACTGCACTGATATCATGTAAATTCAGGATAGGGTCAGCGTATGGTGTTGTAAACAACATCACATCTCGGAGTACATGGAGTTCTGATCCTTTCAGGTATTCGAGCCTTTGTCTGCTGATATAACGCTTGCCTGTCAGCCCCACGGTCAGAGGCCCAATCTTTTTTTCTTCAGTTGCTGAAAAGGTCCCAGCGCCACATCGGGGCAACATACTGGCTGCCTATTCTCCTTCCCTATGGAACGCAATCACTGGACAACTCTGCTATAATTCACTCCCTGGCCAGCCCTTTGAAAAGGTGGGCTGCCTCAGCGCTGTTAGCCCAGCAAGATAAATCATGTACTCGAAATTAACTTCCATTGAAAGGAAGGGGTGGAAGAAAAGCCGACTGGTCAGGCGGAGCATGCTAAAGAAAAGATGACTAGAGTTGATAAATGTCATTGCGGATAATTTGGGGGCTGTGATTAAGATCTTATCTAGGTAGGAAGTAAATAGAAAAGACTTAATAAAAGTCCTACCCAGGGATCCGTCCTTATGAACTTGTGAAGTTTTAATTTTTTTTAAGTGAATATTGAAGAGAGCACCAGAAAGGTCTTCATTAAAGGGAAAGTTGTTTTCTGGGTGCTGCCTAAAGGGATTTGAAAAGCGCCTGGGTGAAACTGTACGTCTTCCCCCCCCGCTCCTTTTTCTCTTCCAGAGGAGAAAGAAAGCATCTTTGTCTAAAAATTCCTTTAAAAAGTTAAAGGATAAACAACCGGGGGAGAACCAATGAGGATTTCTGGGTAACAATCATCTGTTTTTTCTCTTCTCTTTTTCTTTCTTTAATGAATGGGCTTTACTGCCATAAAATTCCCTACAAATAAAATGTAACCTTATCCCCAATATGTGCAAGGGAGAGAACGCAGAGGCCTGTTTGTCCATAAATTCACATACCGTTCGCTCAGAAAGCATAAACTGCCTCCTATTTTTATTGTACTGGCTAGAATGTGCTTTTATTATATTATTAGCAGTAGTTTGCTTTTTTTTTTTTAGTTCGCCCAATTACTCCGGCAACCTGCAGCAACGAGCAGAAAGCGGTAGTAAACTCTGTTAACATCTGCGAGCCGGAGTGCCGGGGACGCAGAGCCCGGCGCGAGCTCCCCGCCAGCGCAGGGGCGGGCAGCGTCCCTCCTCCCCTCCCGGCACCCGGCTGGAGAAGGCACGCACCGCCTTCACAGCGCCCGGCCAGCACAGGCAATCCCCAACAGCTGTACAGCTGTTTTCTGGGTATAGACTTCTGTTGGCTAATGAGAATGTTTAAAATTTTATTGAAGAGTGTATCCTGTGATCTATAACCTACCTAATCCAAATCTCTGAGGGATATTGAACTGCTCGAGCTTTCCAGAACCCTTGAAATGCCACCTCCTAAATTACCCAGGCTTCTTATTTACTTCCTCCGTATCTTTTTACTACTTTCCCCAGCATACAGAACATATTTGGATATGAAAACTGGGTAACGTACTTAAAAAAAAATAGTGAAAAAGAGCGGATAAGGGCACATGGGAGGGAGATGTGAAGAGCCAGGAGCACTGTGTTGCTGCCTAGACTCGGGCAAACCCAGATTGGAGAATTTGGAAGACAGAAAAAGATATTGGTGCGTCTCTAATCCCCATGTACCTCAAAGTTCTCTTCCCGCTGTTCCGAAAACAAACAGGAAAAAGCAAGAGCAAGTAGTTACAAGTGGTGCGTCTTTCAGAAAGGCTCTGATATTGAGTAAATTATTATAGAGTAGCGAAGGACAAAGGCAGAACCCGCAGCGGCAAAGGGCTGTTATTGCGCGCTCGGACCAGCAGCCGCCTGGCGAAGGGAGCTTTGGTGTGACGGGGACGTTTCGACAGAAAATAAGACATTTCCCGGGCTCGGTTGAAGCTGGTCTTCAACGCAGAGACATTTTCCTGTGTGTGATAAGTTTTCCTGTTCCTGTGACACACGCTGGGCTGCAGTTGGCCAAAGAGGACGTTAGAGCCACCCCGCTGCAGGTGTGGGGTGGGGAGGGCGATCCCGCCCCACGGAGGCTGTGGAAAACACTCGGCGGAAGCTGGGGGAAGGCGAGGGATAACCAATATGGTCAGGGTTTTACGAGAGCTCTCCCGGCCTCACTAGGCATGCTGGCGAGAAGGTGCGTCAACTGCCGTTTCAACTCCTGGGCGCCTGCAGCTTTCTTTGTAATTAAACACTTACTTAAGTGCGTGACTGCCTTGTTGCTTTCTTAGCCTGGGGAGAGTTGTCTTGCTTGTATTTATTTTAAGATCCTGCAATAACAAAACTTGTGAAGTTCTGGTGGAAGCTGCAAATCGGAAAAGTGCGTATTCCACTCAGCAAAAACCCTGAATTATTTTGTAGGAGCAAGAGCTGAAAAATCAAGTCTTTCCTTTCCGTTTGTAAATTCCCTGTGCGCTGATGCAGATTTTTATACGTGTAGTCACTATTTACAAGTTTAGAGTTTAGTGCTTTATTAAAAGAAATGTCTGCCTCGGGGAATTGGTGAGGAGGGACCTGCCATCGGAGTGTCGTTGGTCACTTGAGCCACAAGAGACTCTGCTGCTCCATTATGGGTTATCTGTATTAAAAAAAAAATAAATCATAAAATGGCTATAAATGTTGGCTATCAGGTGATAAACAGGTGCTGTTCTTGTGGTGCTTTTCATGCCCATAAGTGTAGAAACACCAACGGTTATGATAACAAAAATTGCTGTGCAAGCTAACTACCATTTGTACAGCTAGTAGTGAACGATAAGGTAGGTGAAAATGGTTTAATGGAACTTTCATCAGGTTTTGGGGAGACGTTTTGTGAATGGCATTATGAGATGCAAACATCTAAATATGAAACGTAAAAAAGAAAACTGCAAGTTTGTGACACAACAAGCACACTATGTGCTTCTGTGTTTTATGTATCTGAACGTTTTCTGCATGCAGTCTGCTCCGTTTTCGTAACTGATGGTAGCGCAGGTAGTTCCATTCTTCCTTTGAAGAAATTTTGAAGGTGGTTACTGAGCTGACTGCTTTCCTCCAGCATTATTGATTGTCACCCGCCAGTCTTCTGCCGGCCTGTCTTTTCCCTATGCTTGCGGTAGAAAATTAACCGTTCTTTAGAGATTTCTCCACTGAAATCTAGTTTCAAATACAAAACCCATCCTCCTTCAAAACATATTTTGAGTCTAACTCATGAACGCTTTCCAAGCTATCGACATCATCATTTTCCAGTGATCTCATCAGCATGTCAAAATCTCCCTTGTTAATGGCTCTGAGAAAACTGTGGACCCAATAAACTCCGTGTCAGGTAAAGAATACAGTGAGGATTGGAAAGTGACAGATAAAGCAAATATCCTGCCCCTAAACAAACACAGCAGGACAGGAGAAGATGACAAATGATGGGATTGTGTCAGCTTGAAAACAGATTGGACTAATGGCATGCTGGACTTTGCACTCCGGGGGATCAATACTCTATCAGGCGAGAGAGCTCGAGACCTTGTGAATAGCGTTTGTACGGACAGAAGAAAGATATCTGCTGATAGCGCCTTCGGTGCTCACACAGCACCGTCTCCAGCGCACTGAAGCCTGAAAAAGGGGAATTCTGCGCAGCGCGATTTGTGTACAGGCCGAGGGGAACCTCTCCTTCTGGGAGTCCTTCCCGCAGCGCTGGAAGCGGAGACGGGGCAAAGTCTGCGTGCGCAGTTCCGGCTCCGCGCCGGGGGCCGCCAGGGCGCTCTCGGCTTCTTCCCTTCCACCCTCCTCTCCTTTGGGGTTTTGTTTTTTTCTTGGGGACAGGGATGTGGAATTGAGTAGTTACGAAGAGAGGAAAAAAAGGTTTATTTCTTGGACTTAAGGGAGGCTGTGCACGTAAAAAGAATACGTTTTTTTCCTGTCTTTGTCCACTTCTCTTCCCAAACCCTCCAGTTGGTATAAACTGGGTTCACTCTATGTGGAACTCAGAAAAACTGATGGGATGTGATTTTTCCGTGCTATTCAGCTACATGATGCAGAAATACGCCCCTTCGTCAATACAAACACGCGTTTATGTATATATGGGGAAAAAAGCTAGCTGGCAGTCATTGGGACGGGCAGATGTCGTCCATGTGTCTGCTGCCCGGACAGCGGGTGCGATGCCAAGCTGCAGGCGAGGGGGGTGTCCCAGCGCCAGCCGTCGGGAGCCCTCCCGCTGTCCCCCGAGCACCATCTCCTCCTCCGGCAGGATTTCTCTGCTACCTGGGCCTGCTCTAATTTTCACCTAAAGAAACATTGCCGCTAGCGGGGGCCGCCAGAGGTGTGAGGCCAAAGATTCGTTTTCAGTAGCCACATCCTTTTCAGCCGCTGGCCGCATGGAGGATTTAACATTTGTGTTAAGCGTTGTGCTGATTTTCTCTTCGTCTCCCGCGAGGGAGGAAGGCAGGGGACGTGGTCTGCGGGCTCTCTAAAAGGGAACGGTCCTCAGAAATGAAGAGGGGGGGTCCTCATCCACCCAGGGGATGAGGTGAAAAGCAGTTTTAGGGCTTTCTTTTTTGGCGGCGGAGGGAGAGAAGTAAGAATGCGCACACGTTTGTGTGCAACACTGAAATGTCACTGTAAGAAAAGGAAGGGAAAAGTCTGAAAAACGCCTCGAAGAGAGGGACGTGGAAGGCACCCGCAGTCCCCGAGCGTGTCCCGCCGGAGCTGGTGGGAGAGCTCAGACTCCCCCTGCGCGGAGCAGCCTGCGCCTGGATATATCAATTGCCGCCGCTCAGAAGCCTTTGGCATAACTCTCTCGAGCTTTTAAGTTTTCTGCCCGCCGCCACCCCCAGCCGCCACACGTTTTTTAGGGGCCAGTTTGTTTTTCTTTCGTTGTGTTCTTAAGTAAGGCTCTCCGGAGACTCCTCCCCGCCGCCCGGCAAGTCCAGAGTCCTGCTGCGGTTGCCAGCCCGGGCTGCACCCTTCCTTCCCTTCCTTCCCTTCCTTTTCCAGGGGCTGCCACACAGCCCCTTCCCCTGCGCCCGGTCACGGGCGCGCAGGCGGCCCCGCGGCGCGGGGACCCTCCGGCCGTCAGCCGGGGCGGGGGGCGGCTGCCCCATGGCAGAGGGATGCTGAAGCCATACTCTGGCGATTTTCTGTATCGCGCCAGCAAGAGAGGGGGGTTAATGGGAAGCTGGAAGTTTCCTGATGGGCCTCTTCGGCGTTTTGAGTGTCGACTCAGTCCTGTCCCTCCTCTTTCCACGTCTCGACAGCCTCCATCGGCTCTGGGGAGGGCAGCGGAGGGGATTGCCCGGGGCTCCGGGCTGCGCCCTGCCGGGGGAGCGCCCCTTCCTGTACAACACACCTCGTCTGCTCCGTTCCTGTATGTTTTATTAAAAATACCCATTCCTGTCGTTTCGAGTGTTTTCCCCTTTCGTCTGGCACGCTCGGAAGGGTTAACTGTTTTCTGATAAATTGCACTCTCTTTAATAGCTATTAGTTGTTTACCTGAGCTAATAAGATTAATGTCGTACTGAATATGGGAAAAAAATCCCTTGGACAGACCAACACATGCTTTTAGATTTATATGCTAATCATCACGAGCATGAAATTAACGCTAAGGAGACATTGCAGGAATGCTTTTGCTTCATCAAGAAAACAGAAAGAATTAACAAACTTCGGCGTGACCTTATATATCCCATCCTACAGATCGCGTTGAAGGGCTCACAGGAATGAAATCAGGACCGCTCGCGTGAGCAAGGGTTTGGAGGATCAGCCTTGAAAATGTGTATTTTTAACTTTGAAAGGTCAGGTTCAGAACCCAGGAGATCCCTATATTGCTTGTGCTTTTCCAAGGTGTTTATTCAGCTTTAAAGTCTCTTCAGAAAGAGAAGGAAAGAAAGCCTCTTGTGTGCCTATCAGTTTCTCTGTTGATATTTCTCTCTACTCATTTGATATTTTAGATAAATAGGCATTATCTCATCTGAAGGAACTCTTTGGAAGGCAGCAAGTATTTTTTATTAGACTCTAACAAGCTGCTATTTTAGAAATTATATATATATAACTATGCTATGGAAAGGTGGGGTTTATATAAAGGCCGTTTAATAAAAAAAGCAAATTAAATTCCAAGCAAAATATATAGAAATAAATCATGGAGAAATTTAACTATGAACAACGTAAATATTTTTAATGGTGTAGTTTTTAATTAAAATCAAGTATTCTCAATTTGCATAGAGGTATTAGAATGCGCAATAACCTATATGGACACTTTGTAAAATAAAACAATTTAAAAATAAATGCATTTTGGCCTCTAAAAGGCTGTGTATATTCCCCCTCCTTTCCGTGCCTCGTAAACACTGATGCAATGCAAATTAGGAGTTGTTGAAATTGATGAAGCTGAAATGGCAACACGATACTCCCGGCCTTGTGCAGGAACGAAAGCTGTGCAGAGGTGTGCCACGCACGCACACATCCTTCGTACGGGCGAAAGATTCGATTAAACGCTTCAGGATGGGCTAAATACCAACTTTCCCTTCCCCTCGCTGCGATTACGGCACCTCCAGGTGACGCAGCGGCAGCAGTCCTCGCAGGGCGCGCGATTCCCGAGCCGCGTCTTGCGCCGGGAGCTGGGGAATTCGGCCGGCGGGGAGCTCGTTCCCACCTGTACCGTTCACAAACGCAGAGCCTGCGACGAAGCCCCCCCCGCGCCCCCACCGCGCTCTCCAGCCCTCCCTGCTCACCTTGAGGGTGGGGGGCCCCTATTGTTGTCATACCAGTGACACATTCCCAGGGCAACCCAGAAGCTGAAAGGGACTTGCTAAGGCAGAAGAGCCATTAGGAAGCTGGAATTTGCTTCTTAAATACTTTTTTTGACCGACATCCTCTCCCCCATATCCAAGGCTACCGGAGAAGAGGGAACGCTCGCACACCTCGCTTTTGTTGCCGGAGGCAAGGAGGTTGGAGAAGAGAGAGTTGCCAGTTAAGGGTCTCTGCTCCACGGGAGCTGACCTGGTTGAAAATCAGATTTGGGGACGAGTACTGGGGGAGGGGGGCAGGCAGAGAGCAGTTTAGTCTCAGTATTGTCTGGCTGGCGGGGTTACTGGCATGATCTCACTGCTCCCGGTTGTCAGACAGTACTAAAATAATAGAAATGATATGCTGAGAATGAGAAAGTGAAGCCATTTTACGTATATTTCAAACGTCGCCTGTTTTTCTGAATTTTCCTTGAACGCCAGCAATTTAAACCAACTAACAAGCAGAAAACCCCGCTCTTATTATCTTTTCTCTTTTTTCTGTAATTTATGCATAACGTGTGCTCGGAGAAGCTAGAGGAAAAAGGAGTGTTTTGCATTTATTTTGGCTTGTCTTCCCTTGTAACACGGTTGCTTGGGCCAGAGAAATTGCACGTCATATGGGTGGCGGGGTGGGGGCGAGCTTCGAGAATCCCAAGAAATGCTTACACCTCTTTTCCACTTAGCTTTAATAATAAATGCATTGCTTCACTGAGGCATTAATTGGAGTCAGTCGATGTATATAATAAATTAAAGCTAATTCCCCACTCAAGTATCTCAAAGGAATCTACTAGTTTTGTTTTCTTTGAGAAAAGCGGAAAGCGTAGACGCGTCTGCGACCAAAGCCGGTGGCCAAAGGATTCCTCACCTGTGCGGCACGAGGGATTTGCACGCCCGTAGGTGTGTCGCACGAAATAAGGGCACTGTGCGTTTTCAGAAGCATTTTGTCTAAAATGGGAACTCTGAAAGGAGCCCAGATGCACGTTATGAGTTGTCTGTGGCGCACGCGGCTACTGCAGCTAGTTACCTTAACAGCCAGCTGCACATGAAGGAAAGTATGTGCGTCGTATTTGACAAGTAAAAATGCATTGAATCTGCCACAGTCATTTGTCTTTATTGTAGCCCTAATTTGAATGAAAGCAAGCGCTAATAGAGGACACGGTTTAAGAAAACTCTGCACATTGGCATAAATATCTGGCGGAGGGAGAAACTTCTAGTATGATTTAATAGCCTGGTTTATCTTTGCTCCTGGCAAAGTTTGCTAGCGTGGGGATGCTGGTTCCTGCTGCAGTTTTTATCAATGCATAATGCTTCCCGTTCCCCCGCCCCCTCCAAACTTCCCCAGTGAATTCATCTAGAAACATATCGATTCCATGCTGCGACAGAGCGGGACAGTGCCCTGCTCTGCAGAGAGCTCTCGCTGTTTCCCTTTTATGAGCAGGCACAGACTGTGTCTGTCAGCATTGCTTGTCCTGTAGTACGTCTTCCTTGTGATTCACAATACGAGCTGCTCATCAAGGCAAGACAGACGTGTTAAATAAAGTGCCATCAGGCCTGCTCGCTTGCACAGTGGTAGCCCATTGTGCTGCCATACGGGTGAGCTGGGGATGGGTTTGTCCCTTTGGAATCCTTTTTAATTATCTTTAACATGATTCCAGCTTGAAATGATATTTCAATTGAAAAGAACTCGGGGGACAATTACCTTCTTCCGCGTCTTTGTAAATATTCATGTGCTGATTTGTTCGGACGGGGAGTCGGGGGTAGGAAGCGGGGACAGGAAGAAGTGGGAAGAATCTGACAAATTTAAGTGTAAACATTAAGACTTTGGATGGAGTAGAACTAGAACTGAAAGCCACCTACTTTCAAGTATGTGTTTTAGGGTTGGGTTTTTTTCCTTCCTTTTAACTACTGCAACGTAAGGTGAAGTGCAACTATTCTCTGACCGAATTCAACAAGTGCAAGGGCTGTAAAGATCTGTTGTGCTGTTGAGGAAGGCAGCCAAATGATAAAAACTCTCCTGTGAACAAAAATCGGCTGCTCCATTTCCCCCTTTTTTTTACCTCTCCCCCCCCCCCTTCCTACCTATCTTCCAATAGATCCTAATAATTCACGCTGTACTGAAGAACGTGATACATGACTCCTTAAGATCTTTGAAATTGGTTTGGGAATTCTTCTACTTTTGGTGACCAAATGGAGATACCTGAACGAGGGCGCAGGTTTTGCCTCTTAAATTCTGCTTAACCCTTCTTCTTCTCTCTCCCAGTTTACGCATCTCCTGCATGAGACTGGGTGGTCCTTTTTGAGTGCAGGGCCATGGTGGCCCTGTGGGCACTCTGAGTTGGGGGCTTCCCTCCGGCAGATGCTGCTGAGTAGGTGCTGCATTCCCTTGTGACAGTAACTCGGCAAGTTTGTGCTAGGTAGTATCTGAAGACTAAGGCATTAATTCAGCTCTCCAGAGAAAGATGCTTTGTGCAATCAAACCCCTCCCAACACTCTAAGAGCAACGTTAAGGCTTTTAATATCGTGCTTTCTGGGTCCCATAGGAGGCTGGGGAAAATAGAAACACTTTTAACAGGCAGGTTCTAGTTAAAAAAAAGAAAAACCAAAACAAAACCCACCAAACCCCAAATAATTATAAAGATGGATACAGTCTGTTTTAGACCTCTTGTTTATTCAGTACTATTTAATTTCACAAATATTAGATTTCCCTTCTCCGTCATCAACACCCCTCCCATGGGATGCAAGTTACCACCAATTTCATTCTTCTGAAGCCTCATTAATGTCACCAGTTGTTCACTTTGACTTATGGGCTTAAATTACCAGAGACTGGAACAAGTGTAAATATAGTTGGGCTGCCCTTGAAAAGCCCATCCACACTTAAACATTCTGCAGTAAACAAGAGCTGAGAAAGTCAGGAGGCTACAAATGTGGTTGGGGTGTGAAGAGAAATCCCTCAAAAACTCCTTCAGAGCAGACAGAACCTAAAACAAATAGTGTAGCGATACCAGTTGCGACAACATAGTAAAACCAAGAGATGCGCAGGTACTGGACACAGAAGAAATATAATGCTAAATACCTAAGCAAAACCAGGGTAGGCGGGTAATTGCGGACTGTTTACTCCTCACTTGCGTTTGCAGCACAAGGAGTTGCTGCTGACAAGGAACACAGGTGTCTGCTCTTAATTACGCAAAGCATCTGCGGCAAAAGTTAGCAGGGTAGCGAGGATGTAAGGTTCGTATTAACGACAGAAAAAATCATGGATTAAATGGGAATGGTGAGGGATGTGAGACACCCCTTGCCCCATATTTCTGCAGTTGTTTCCCCCAGCAGAGAAAGCACAGTCGGAGCCCACCCAAGGGTGAGGGCATAGCGCCGCTGGTTTCTCACAGGGCTTTTTCTGTTGGCTCAAAGAACACTTACTTAGATGCTGGGGAGATGCACTAAACTAAGAAACACATAAAACTTGCTGTCATTCTTTGCTTTCTTCTTAGATGCTGTAGTTATGAAAGTACACATGTTGCTCTATGCCTTTTAAAGCTTCAAGCTGTAAACCAGAACGTAATTACTAACGAAACACGCGCAAATGACAGGGGTACTCCAGACCGTAGCATCAGAGGAGATTCAAAGAGAAGAAGGCCAAGTGCTTTACAGCAAGGGGAAAAAATGGGTTGCACATAGAGACAGTCAATAATCTTAGGTTGAGCAACACACACTTAGAAATATTTCCTGAACTTCACAGTTTTACAAGAGGGTTTATAATGCTGGCACCATAGTGGGATGATGATTTAGGATGAAAAAACCCGGTTTTGACTCGCGTGCTTGTGGCATAACGAATGTAGCCACAAGAGTTAAATAATTTCACGTGCAGACATTAAACTGTTAGTACAATAGTTAAGTGTTAGAAGTTTCATCCTTGCTATTCTTCCTCCGAAGAAGAGCTCTTTGGTATTTAGATTAGCGACAGGATATAATAAACTCGTTAACGTGTCAAAAATCGTGTGTTGGGAAAACCTACGTGGCTGGTCTGGTCTCTTTAGTTTTGTTGTGCAGTAAAACGCAGCAATTAGTGCTGTGACTGGAGGACGGGCTGGAGGGAAGAAGCCAGGGATGACTTGGCAAGGCATTCCCGGGAAGTGCCGCCTGCTTTCCAGCAGAATGTGTATGAAGCCAGCGAGACACGAAAATGAATGTTAACAGAGTGCTTACACAAGTGTAGACATATAAAGAAACCAGGATCTCAGAAGTACAAATACGCTGTATTTGCAGACACAGCCGCGTATCGCAGACGTAACAGGATGAAGGACAAATGGGATTTTCTCGTGCAAAGTTTTTTCTGGTAACAGATAACGCAGACTTTTGTTGCATCTATTTTTCATTTGTTCTGAAGGTTCGAATTTGCAGGCTGTTTGGGCCATTACAAACTGCAAACGTTAATTAAAAACAAAACAAATCAACAACGAGCAATAGGAAAAAGTTCCTTGATAGGGAACAAAAACATTTTTGTTGAGGCCTAATAGAAGTTTGAGCTTTGTCCTAAAGCTCTCTCCAGTCTGCAGTGCCTCTCGCTTATTGAATAAGTGAAATGAAGCCCTTGGCGAGAGCTAGTAAGTGTGGGACAAAGGGCAGCAGTGAAAAATGAACACAGTTTCAAAATGCAGAGAAACAGATGTGAATCTGCAACAGAGAAAAGGAGGAAGGGAAGCCCATTATGGAGACCATACCAAGGGCAGAATTTAAAGCTGCAAAACATTTTGCTTACTGTGTTGCTAGCCCCACGCAGTATTTTACAGGCTCGTCCTCTTCATTATCTCTGATACCAGGGTATAGAGAGGCCACTTTTCAAACAATGTCAAACATCTGAAGATTCTTGAGGAATATGCATCAAAAGACCTCAGGCAGGGCGGGGGGAAGGAGAAGGTGGGCGCTTATTAAGTCCTGCTAATGTTAGTGATGTATTGAGTGAAACATCATGAAAAATGAAAGCAAATCCTACTATAATCTTGACAGAACAAAAGGCTTTCAGTTAAAATAGAAAAATGCTAAGGCGGTATATATCAAACATAACTTTTATATTAAATGTGCATGTGGTAGAATATGGATCACATTATAAGAAATGTTGTTTGGCTTTTTTTCTTCAACAAGCACCTAAAGCTCTTGCTTGGGAAACATTTGGACAGTGTGCTGCTTTCTGTTGGTAAAATTAGATTTTCTTGTGTTTTGTAATTACGAGGGATTTGCCCATCTGCACTTGGAAGAGAAAAAATTTTGCTCATCAGTCATTAAGTACAAGGTTTACATGTCTAGCCTGAGTGAAAGTAGCTGTACTTCTCATTCATCTTTTCTTGACAGGATAAAACCAATATATTGAAGCAGTTATTCTTCTTTTTAAGAATCCCACCTTTTATAACCACTTAATGGTATCAAATTTATCCGATGACTCGGTTTCTTTGAGCACAACTTCCCCAATTCTAATTACTGCAACCTTTTGTTCTAAGACTAATAAAATATAAGCCAGAGTTGGCACAGGAGCAAAGTGCCCCCTAGCAAAAGTCAAGTGCTTGCAAAGAAAATAAAACTCTCCTGGTTCCTCCTCGAAGTCCAGTAGCTCTTGCAACAGCAGTTGTTTCCTTTAATGCATTTAATTTGTCACAACTGGAAAAAAGTCTTTTAAAATACCTCTACCCTTAAAAGTGAATGTAGTCCTCTTTGGCTCATCTCGCCTGGTGCCGAAGTCGTCATCTTGGCAGTGAAGAGAATTCATGTATTAGTTTAGGGCTCAAGCAACATAAACAAAACTCAAGTGGCTGGAGGGAAAAAAGGATCATTATGTGAGTGAAAAAAATTAAACATCTTGACTCAACAAATGCTACAGTCCTGTCTTATACCAGACTGTCTGTATGCCAAGTTACAAAAAAGTCGTCTGACTTAAGCGGGGGGAGAAAGGGAAACAGGGTGTACGTTTCGATGTGCAGAAACGTAATACAGTAAAAAGTGGAAAGGATTTTTCTAAATAGATCTTTTTTTCAGCTCTTTCTTTTTTTTTTCCTTTTATGTCTTTAGAACTGTTACACTTTAAATATAGCTGTGCCAAATGCAAATAAGGGTTGAAAAGGAAGTTTATATTCCTTATGATAGTGGAGAAAAACAAAACAAAACTCAAGCCCATTTCTGTATGACTGTCCACGGAGGGCATCGTCACATGTTGGGCTGTCTTCTCGAAAGAAACCATGACAGATTGGAAGGAAAAGATTTCTCTATCCATCTTGTTATGTCACCTCTTATAAATCAACATATCTTAATTAATTACATTCTTTTCATACCAAGACTTTAAAATTGATGAGGGTGTGCCAGTGTGTATTTATTGCTCATTAGCTGCATGACTCTACAGAGTTTCTGTACTTTATTCCCACATGTTTAAAAACTCCTCAGCATACTGTGGACATCTCATTTTACTGACTGTATGGATAATTGTCTCAGTCACGGTGACTTAATTGTATTGCTATCCTGCAGCAGACATGGGAGATGCATAAAATTATTCTCTGTGTGTGTATGCGTTTTTACCTGTCACATGCATGCACAGAAATAGCTGTACCTAAATGGGCATACATAGGGACCTCAGATTAATTCCACTTAAGGACAACAGCGTATTTGGGAGATCACAGATGCGTGAATTTTGATTACTTTTCTCATTTATAAATTAAATATGAAGTCAGCTGCCAAAGGGTTAATTCTGTGTGATATCAGCAATAACAGTTCCTTAGACAACTCCACGACGCAGAAGGTCACACACTAAATATTTCTGTCTCTCATTCTGACATGCCAAAATTTACTTGAAAAAGAAATGAAAATGAAGCTGAAACGAGTCTTTTCACTCAACTAATAGCTAGGTACATTTGATACGAGCTACAGCCTGAACTGCCGAGATTGATTCGAGCAACTAAAACAAGGCAAAGTTTAAAGGGAAGCAGTCTGAAATGAGTTCTGCTGGTGACACTGGAACAGAAATATTTAAGGCTGTGGGTACAGATCAGTGCGGCGATCTGGGCAGACCGCGCTCGTCCCGTCTCATTATTTTGCCAGTTGTTTGAAGAGCACTAGCCATTCCTGCCAGAGCCGCAAAGGAAATGGTGAGGGGAAGAGGACAACATGGAGAGTTTCCCAGACTACAGCTAGCATAGGGAGATAGCAACCAGATGGAAACTGTCAGTAATAGTGAGGATATTGCTACTGCTGTTTGAAAATGGACAGAGTAAGGAATGAAGGAAAAGAGAGGGGGAAGAGGCTGAGTGAGAGACGGATTATACTGATGAGCAGAAGAGGAGATAATGAAAAAGACGTGGGGAAGGGGTGCGCGAGTAGATCGGGGTTACAGAAGCCTGGCTCCACAGAGTGCTAACAAACAAGAACTTTGTTACTGAAAAAATAACCGAGTTTACCAAATTGGTTTTAAATTTACCCAAGGACAAAATGGAGATCTTTCAGCATTTGCATTAAAAACCAGACACATTTGGTCTCCAAAATACTTAGTAAATACGGTAATTGCTTGGGGTGAAGGTGCAGGTTCAGATTTCTGTCTGCTTAATCTGGAGGTGGAATTTAAACCTGGATCTCCCTCAGCCTGTCACCTGCCTGAAAGCAACCCCATGTAGGCAGATGTGATGCCTCTGGTGCAATAAACACCAGTTCCCCTGCAGAAAGAGGGCACGGGGGAGGACAACTTATTTTCCAGCCGGGCAGTACAGCATTTACCTGCAATGCGAGAGGGATGTAGGTTCAAATTCCCATTCAGTGGCAGGCAAGGTTCCCTAACCATCACATTTTTAGCTATTTTGAGGTGGAGCTGTGGTTTGGATGAGGGACCTTAAACAAAATTTCCTGCCAGGTGTACCCAAGACTTTCTCTTTATTCTTGGAGCTCAGAAATAGAGAGTAGCCCCAAGCAGGCACCTACTAAGTCAAGTCGGTTTGTCAAAATCAGCAGTGCTTCCTCTGTTAAGTGATCCTCACTTAGGGAGGAGGAGGACAGCAACCGAGGGGAGCCAGGTCACTTCCAAGTCAATACTGAATTTAGATCTCAAAGTCCAATTCACTTGCCCACTCATTACCTGTGATTGTTCCCCATGTGTTGGGTTTTTTTGCGCTGAAAGACGGCTTCTGTCACTCTCCTCTCAGCTCTGAGATCCTCATAACAGCCCGGGTGCTGCGATGCCCCGTGTCACCTCCTGACTCATTTGTGCAGTTATCTTGACAGCGCTGGGCACATCTCCCTAACCTCTGGACTTTGCAGTCGGGGATGAAGCTCAGTGTTTCTACCAAAGATGCACCTCTTTGATGCTATCAAGCATTATTTAAGATACAAGACAGCTTGAGAGACTCAATTGCTTTAAAAATAAATGCAACTCAGAAGAGTGTGAATCTGTGCTAAAAGCACTAAGGGTGAAGTAGGGCTGCTGATGCTTTTTGATGGGAACTGAAGCGCTGGGACTGTTATCAGCCCAGACCTAGAATTCGTTTTGTCCAAACACCAAATTTCTGCATCAAGAGCCAGTAAATGGCCTGACAGTGGAAAACAAACATCTGGTCCTCAAGAGAAAAGAGAAGTCATCCTTAATTTAGCTTTTAATAATAATTATTCCTTGTTCTATTAATTGACACTCAGCATTTTGTAAAATCTGCTACCAATTCCATCTCATAATTTAAGATGCCTGACGAATATTTTGCAAACTGCTAAAGCACCTTGGCATTTTTTATTTCTGTCACAAAATACAAAAATACGCCTTAATAATTTGTCAAAGGGCTTTTATTTCTTACATTGTGTTTGTTAGTCTTTGCACTTTCAGTTGCTGTACCTGTGGTTTAAGAATGTGCTTACCTTTGTCCATACGGGGAGTCAAATCATATCCATGGGGCTACAAACTGCTGAAAAATTAGTAATACACATAAGCAAGATTGGGACCTCAGTTTTCTTAAGAAAGAAATGCTGGTAAGAGGTGGTTTGTACCCACACCCATTCTTTTTAGGGTATGAGTTATTTTTATCGTGCTACTGGATTTTTTTATACATCTTTGTATGCAGAATTCTTCACTGGAGTTACTGGGAATTTCTTTAAGTGATGTCAAAATAAAGACTGAAATAAGAACAGTTGAGTTTGGGTGTATCCAGTACGACTCGCACTTTGGTTTAATTACTTTGTTTTGACTCTGCTTCAGTGGAGATCTGTCTGGTCTCGCAACTTGTTCATGGTTTTTTACTTTATCCAAACTTGTCCTGTCCAGCAACATAATACAATTTATGTATTCTTAGTATAACTGAAAATATTTTCCATGCGTTATAACAGTGACTCTTCAGCTACAGTATAGGTCATTCAGATACTAACATGTTAAGTGTGCCAAGATCTCTGTGCTGTCTGTAAACGTTATTCCTGAGAGGCAGAGAAATGAAGGCTATTTTCTAGCTTTACTTCCTTTCGTGTTTGTTGACGTGAGGGATGGCTAGTCAGTAACAGGGAAGATCAGTGCACTGTTAGGTGGTCTCACATGAAGACTGAGATGCTGAACTGCAGTTCTCAGGGTCTGTAAAGCAGAGTTTTAACTTGACCTCTCATAACTAATCATCACGCTTTGCTCTCGGGGCTAAATAGAGCAGTGGCTTTGCAATGATCCCCCTAGCTGGTACCTGCACCCGGAGCTGCGCAGCTCTGTCCTTTTGCTGCCAAGATAAGGTGGTAACATTATGAAGGGATGCATTCCACTGTGGAGTAGTCTCTTTACTTTGAAAACAATGATAAAAGCAGCTCATGAGAAGATGAGCTGAGGCAGAGGTGTATAGTGGAAGTCCCCTATGGCCAGGGGTTGCGGTGCCTGACAGCTGAGGCTGGGAGTTTACAAAAACTTCAGTTTTTTGCAGCAGCGAGAAGCTCAGCGCAGCTCAGAGCCGTGGCCTGGGCGCCGCACGCGGGGAGCTGGAAACGGGTGCTGGATCCACCGCCATGAATGCTCCTTCGCCGCGGGCCGGGCCCCCCTCTGCCTCCAGCCCTTGGTCCGAGCGGGCAGCAGCCACCCACCGTGGCGTGCCCTGCACCACTGCCAGCGACCTCGGCGGGGCTGGGGGGCCGGTGGCCGGGCTGGGGAGGCAGTGGCAGGTCTGGGGGAGGCAGTGGCAGGTTTGGGGGGGGCAGTGGCAGGTCTGGGGGGCCGGTGGCCGGGCTGGCCATCACCCTTGGCACCCCAGGAACAATTCCTCACACGCCGCTTCCTCCCCCGGCCTCCGCTAGGAAGGGGCCCTGTGCGTTTCAGGCCGCTCGATGCAGGTTTTCCTCCCCGGGAGGCTTGAAAAATCGTGCGGCTTCGTATCTTTGCGTGCGTGCCTGTTGAAATAAAAGTCATGGTTAACCCCCTCCGGGGTGCAAGCAGCACTCGCTCCCTGCCACCACCCTCCCGGAGACTAATCTGTGACAGGCAGACAAGGCCCCTCACTCAGCGGTTCGCCGGTGGAATTTCTCCCGGACTAATGGAGTGCGGAAACTGGAGTCCCTCAGCTGGAGCCACATGTTATGCTTCGCCCGGGCCGGGGGCCGGGGCCGGGGCCGGGGCGGGGGCCCAGCCCGGCTGCCCCCCGCGGGCCGGGGCAGGTGAGCGGGCCGGGGGCCGAGGCGGCGGAGCGGGGGGCGCCGGGCGCTTTTCTCCTCGGCTTCGGCACTTTTTGCTGCCCGCTCTGGTAAGTGTTGAACATTTGTAACTTGATTTTTTTTTTTTTTCCTTTTTCCCTTTTTTGTTCCCCCCCTCCCCCGTGAGGGATGATGAAATGATAATGAAATGCCGCCCGCTGGAGGCGACGTGCCAGTGCCCGGCTCCAATGCCGGCATTAGCCTAATTCAGTAAGTGCTAGATGCCCGCTTTGTTTGTGTGGAGCTTGCAGCCCTATTGATGTCAAGCAGGCTGTTAAAAAGCATAATGACATGGCATTAGAGACCCCGAGAGCAATTAACAGGCTGCTTAATTAGCAAAAGGAATTAGAATTTGAGTGGCTGATCTTTGCTTAAAGACTTGTAAAAAAGCTGGAGCAGTTATCTGATTATGCATTGATCAAACAGGCTAACCCTGTCCTTAGGTAATTCTCTTCCCTCCATTGTGGTCTTTGAATATACAACTGTTTAAATATTCTGACCTGCCCCAAGAAACCGGAGGGGAGCTGCGCCCTGCGGCGCCCGGCCCTCAGGCCCCGGGCTGGGCTACCCACCCCGGCCTGCGGGCCACCGCCCGGCCCGGCCCGAGGCCTACCTTGGGCCACCTGCCCCGGCGGCGGCCAGGCCGCGCGTTCACGCTGGCCCCGGGCTACCCCTGCCCACACACCTGACCGCCCACGCTGCCGGCGGGCCAGGCCGGCCGCCCTTCGGCGGGGAAGAGGGGGCTGGCAGGGGGCAAGGCCGAGCGGGGAAGCCGTGCCCCCGCTCTCCGGCCGCGCCGCAGGCCGCACCGGGGAAGCGGTCGGCGAGGGCGCGTCTCCCCGCGGCAGCGCCGGGCTCGGGGGAGCGGCGGGCGGGGACGGCAGGCCCCAGCGGTGCCGGCCGACCCCCCGGAGCAGAGGCAGGCACGCTTCTCGGCGTCTCCGCTCAGCTGTTGGCAGCCGAACGCCGGAGAAACCCGCAGTGATTGATTTTTACACAAACAGGCGCGCACACGGTGTTGTTTGTGCCGCCCGCCTTTGGGTTTGATTCACTCCAAGTGTGTTATGACGCTCTCCCTCATCGAATAATTGTGGGATCGCAGTTGGGGCAGGAGCAGAGCGGTCTGGTGGGGAAGGGGAGAAGCGTGGGCATCATAAAGTGCTCCTGTTTATTTTAGGTGGTGTTTGCAACAAAATAAACATGTTGGAGTAAAGAGAAAGGAAACAGACCCGAGGAAAAAGCGAGACTAGAAACCTGCCGTGCTACTGTGGGAGACTGTTTCTGGGGTGGCTGCTGTGGAAGGTCAGAGTAGACAATCGCAGAATTTCTTTGGCTGTAACATGTGTGTGACACTTGCTTGACCTTGCTGTGCTTTTGGCAGGTGGTTCCCTATTACTGTGTGGCACAGAGTTATTAAAAAATCCATTAACGGTTGTGTTTGTACTTGCCAGAAGCCCACCTTCCCCAAATTTTTTTTTACACAGTTTTTCTTGACTATTGTTCTCCTCTTTGCTACACATAATTTTGGCTTATTGGGAAGGTGTTATTTAACACTTCTCAGTGCAGCAAATACATCTTTTTTTTTCTGGATTTGTTAGAGTGAGAAAAGAGAATTAACCTTTACAAGGCAGGGGAATTCTGCTGTACCCAGTATAGTTTTCATTGTTTCGCTTGCAAAAGTTTTGTTTCACCCAAGCTTGATTGTGTTTAGTTCCTGACAGTTTTATTTTGGAAATGTTAGTTCTAAACATAACCACCCAGTCTCTAAAAGGCCACTATTGTTTATTGTTTTCCTTTTAATAAACTTATTTTTTTCCTGTTTTCTAGATGGCTAGAAAGAGAACAAAAATCA
>VUYV01000209.1:1333572-1529939 GCA_008711295.1 Anarhynchus alexandrinus | reverse complement strand
CCCCCCCCCCCCCCAACTTAGCGAATGTAAAAAATCTATTACAATTTTCTTACTGTGGATACTGTTTGGGAGTGTAACTGTACTGTGGAATCCTCTTCCAGTGATCTAAGTTCTAGTGAGAGTCTGATTAGTTTTTAATGCTCTGAAATGAGTAAATTGCAAATTGGGTTACAGTAAATCTCTGCTTACAGAAAAATTATTCTGTAGGGAAATATTTATTACTTCACTAAGTTCATGTGAGAGAGATCAAATATGTATTGTATTTCATGCCACAGAATTAACTGAAATATTATAGAATATTATCAGACTGAATTTAATCAGCTAACCCTTAGCTCATTGACAGCACACCTCAAATTCACTCCGTTCACACTTTCCAATACTGAGTGCAGCATTTAGGGGTTTTTAAAGTTGGAATTTTTCTTTCCCCCCCCTTAGAGGTATAAGTCACTAAAACAGAAAGAGGAGGGAGATGCCTGCCTGTGCTTTTTCATATCAGGAGGCTGTGTGATGCAATTGCCAGGGAAATTTCGAAGCTGACATTCCAAGGTCTTGATCTAGACATCAGCTCTATGTAGGCAGAGCTCTATGCTCATGATTTAATTGGGATTGCTTATGTCTTCAGGGATCTGTCCAGACGGGCACCAGTCTGCTATCAGAGAAAAGCCTATGTTGCATACAAGCATTTCCCTCATCTTTCTGCTTTAATGACATATTTCTCCAAGAAAAATGCTGAATCTTTTCCAATAACTGCGAAAGTGTATTTGAAATAAAAATCTCATTCCTCTGGAGACTTTCCTCACTGATAAATGGACTATTATGCTGTTCAGCCAAAGAAGATATTCATATCTTCCAAAAATTGAAAGAACATATTAATAACTGATCCTGTGTCTTAAATTCCATATTAAGTTGGATAAAACATATTTTTAAGAAAAGGAAATGACAACAAACCCACATTTGATACGCATCACTGGGTAAATAAGTGTGTAAAGTTATGCTTGTGTTTAAATGTAGGATGAAAAATGAATTGCTTTAGGACTCCTCTGCTGAAATTCTGTGGAACTTTCGACTTTCTCAAAGCCTTTGCCCTGAAGGTAACTAGACATTTTGATAAAGCCTTTCCTAGGGATGTTTCTAGTCATCAGGATCAAATTGATTGTGAGAGGGAGAAGCAAACACCCCACCCATGATACCTGACTCAAACCAGAGACTTGTACCTTTTTCTCCCATGACTCTTTTTCATGGAGTTATTCTGGGTTGTCTCAGTCATTTTAATAGAATGTAAAATGTTCAAAATATTAAAATTTGTATCTGTAGAAAAGAAAACTTGAAATATCAGCAGGATGGGTAAATCACCTTCAGCCTGATTCTACTTCATTTTTGCACCGCTTATTCAGTGAGCGGATGCTTTTGATGTTAGTACAAACTTCAGCATACATAATTTATTGGTGTAGCATTGCCTCTCTGAGGTAGCAGTGTGCTGCCGTCCCCATTTTACAGAGGGGAAACAGAATTCTGTTATGAAACTTTCAAAGTAAGCCATCGCAGCTTCTCATTTTCTTTAAAACATGCTGTGAACTGCAGCGGTTCAGGCGCTGGCGCACAACTTCTTAGCCATCTGGGCTGCAGGGGCAGAGCTGATGGTTGCGGGGCAGTAACCTTGTCAGCCCTCCGTGCTCATCCGTCAAAACCGTAAGGGCAGCCGGTCAGCAGAAGTAGCCCGGCTGCTGCTGGTGTGGCTGCAGCACCCAGCCTGTCCTCACCTGCTGTCCTTGCTCCCTGCCACATGTGGCTGACCCCTTGAATCCGACAATTTAACTCTTCATCTTACCTCTTTTCAATCGGAGTCTGTAACATGGCAAGAAAGCGAGTCCTTTTAACTTAATCGGTTATTTTTATGCAGATAATTTGATAGAACCGGTAAAAGCAACAGCTAATGGGGCAGTAGGGTAGATGGAGGGGTAACGGAGAGCAGTTGGTGTTAACACTTGATCAGGTTCAGCGGCGCTTGGGTCAGTTGGTCTTACTGGTGAATTAACAAAGGTCACGAGAGAAGTCCGTGGCAGAACTGGGAACTCATGTGTGCTGAGTATCTTAACTGTTTCATGATCTGCCACTATGTCCTCGTTCTTATAGTCTTGAACTATTCCTTCCTCATATTTTAACATCTGTTTAAAATTGATCTGTATTATAGTACATTTAAAAAAACCCAACCCAAACCAACCCCCAAACCAGCAGTTTGAAAATGGGACAGTTTTTTCAACTATATGAACCCTGAATCAGTAAAAATAGATGTAACTTTTAGGAAAATCAAATATAGATTAAGCTGTTAGCATGAAAAACGGGTAAAATAAATACTGTAAAAAATATAGCCAAGCTTCTTCAGAGATGGAAACAAAAACATGGTATCACTTAATTTATAGGAAACTAGAAAGTCTGCTGACCATAAGCTATATGTGGAGCTCACCAGATTTGTTCTTTATCCAAGCCAGGCAAAATGCAAGTGGGCAAAACTAGCCAAATAATGAAAATCAGAATTTGTATTGTATGGGAAATCTCTATGATCTTAACATTCATTTATATTTTGTAACCCAAGGTGCTTAAAACAATAGGAAAGTCTTGTTTTATAGGAACTGATTTTAGTGTATTCTGTTGAGAATTGCCTGTCACATCTTGATGATGATGGCACATCTTTATAAACAATTTAATTTGCAACTAAGTCTTTCAGTCCCTTGTGTGTATAAGCACATTTTTTCTTATATTTCATTCTATGGCCAGCGATGATGGAATTGGTCATGTGAATAAATTTTACCTTGTTTTTAAGTAATGCTAGTTCATTGATTTAAGCTTAGCAGGTAATGTCGGTGACATTTTGCTTAGCAAAATGCATTGCAACAGCAAATACCATTTTCATTCTGTTTATTTCCTTGCACCACTTCATAATTCCAGTTTTAGTAGTATAATGTGATGCCACTTCTTTCCAAAACAGTAGAATTTAGTGAGTATGAGTGTGTGTGTAGTTTGACTCCATTTCAGAGAGTGAGACTACTGTATGGAGAATTTCAGAAGCTGAAATGTAACTGAAGGTAGAATTATCTGCTGTGCTTCTGATCCTTTGTTTTGATAGATATGATTCACTAAAATCTCAGCTCCTTGTTGAAGGATGATTTGATAACAAAAGGTGTGCCTAAAAGACAGGCTTCTCTGAAAGTGTGCCCTATCTGCAGGGCTTTTTAATTTCAGTAGTATTGTAGAAAAGATTTATATATTTCAGTTCTGTGCAGGATGATCACTTGCAATATAATTCCTAGTGCCTTCGCTCTTTAAAACAGGTAGTAATAATAACCGTATTTTGTTTTGAATCATTTGAGTTGGAAAACATCCTGGTGTAACTTAGCCAGTCATTTCCCTCTTTCCTTACCTGTCTGTGGATTTTTGACTATTGGTAAATATGGAAGCCCACACCCAAGAAGCATGAGCATATAGGAGAAATGTCCTTAATTTGAGTCAAAAACCAGGACTTGTCAAGAATCTGAGACATCTACCGCAGTCCTTTGTGAATGGTAGTCTTGTTTGGAGGTTAGGACATGCTCTCGCTAGGATTGTGGTCAGGCTGCTAATATAGCTGAACATCAACAGTGGCAAAGTTTGGGTGTTCGAGGCACACAGAAGGCCTTCCTAGACCTGTGCAACTTATCTGTTCACTATCTGTTTCTTTGGAGACTTAAAGACATCTGCCTGATTTCAGCTCAGCCAGTTAGCTATTGGGTAGAGTCATGAAAAGCAGCGCTAAGAATGGCTAGAACGTCTCAGTTCCAAACTCCTGGAACCAAATTCAGGTGAACTATCTCAATGAAAAATGAGTAAGCTTAGAAATGGAAGGGGAAGAAGGTCCTCTCAAGAGTGACCTCTTTGGATGGCAGTGGAAAGAATGGAAAGCTGCCATAAAGAACAGGGATGAAAACTCTAAGTCCTTTGGCAAAAAGGACCCTGAAGACTTGTATTTCACCCATATTGCTTTCTTCCTAATCTAAAATTAACCCCCCACACACACACTTATTGGAGGGTGGATTAATGGGAGATGTACGAGGTTTGAACCAGTTTCATAAAGATTGGGTCATTGCTTTCCTTTTCATTTTCTCCTTCTTTCGTATCAACAGTTCAGATTTTTTGTCTGGATTTAAACTCTGAATGTGCAAGCAGGAGTGCATTGTGCTGAGATTTCCAGCCTGCTTCGTGCAACTTTGTGGTGCTGGGATTGCTAGAGACAAGCACTAGACTGGTCTGATGCTTTCATGAGGTGCAGACCAATTCAAACACCTTGAGGTTCAAGTAGCGCTCATTAACGCTCACTGGAAAATTCTACAGCTTAGGCAACACCTCTCAGTGTATTTCTGCTTAGTGGACTTTCTTCTCCTACAACTCCTCTTACTGCAGCAAAAGCGCTGGCTTGTTCTGCTCTCTCATGAGGTTACATGTGCTGAGCAAATTGTCTGCCCTCTCCCAGGAACTGTATGTGTTTTAAAAGCTTGCCAGTTGTACATCCCAGTATTTTAAAAATTTTGTTCTGGCTTCAATAGGTCAGCTGACGTGAAGAAGTTTAGGAGCCAAGTTTCTACTTGTAGGTCTGCTGCTGCGTAGGAGATTTACAGTCTTGGTCAGGATTCTTTTCATTTTCCTTTAAGAATTTAATAGTAAAAGTGGTGTAGAATGAATTAAAAGCAAAATCGTGTAAGTCTGTGAAGAATTATGTAAGCACATGATAAAAAATAGTGATTAATGTTGTTCATTCATGTTCTGAACGATCCCAAATAAAAATAAATATCTTAGTTTTGATCGCTTTGAGTAATTAGTTGCAAGGCTTGGCTAACATGAAATTTGGGGGACTATTTCCATAGCTGTCTAAAGGTGCCTTTCAGAAGGTACTTGCTTTCAGTGAGATTTAGATTCAGAGGTGAGCTGGAAACTCCTTTTTTGAGGGGGTAGGGGTAATGTATCCTTTGTTTCTTTAGGTATTTGTGTTAATCTTGAACCAATGAACCAAACAGCTGACAGTTGTCCTGGCTGTGAAGAATATGAGAAATCTTTATTTGAAAAATACAGAAAGTGAAACCCATCCACACAGGTTGGTCTGAGGGGCAGGTGGATGAACAGATGCACCGGATAGTGGTGGGTGTTCTGATAGATAACCAGTGCAAGCAAATCTCTTCAAAGTTTGTTTTAAATACACAAACTATTTTAGATTTTGCAATGCTTTTAATTCATTATTATTTGCTTTAATGTTTATACAATATTTGAAACTTTGTGAAAGCCTCAAAAACTGAGAAAAGAAATAAAAATACCATCTGTCTTTTTTCATTAACAGGAAACTGTTGACTAATAAAAGTGCTAACTTGGATCCACGTTGTAAACAAAGCAAAATATAAGAATATAAGCAGACTTTTTTTACCAGTGACTCTTTTTTTACTAACATTTCCAATCAGGAAACGTTAGTATACGTTTTGTCCAGTTTGGACTGATACTGAAGACCAAGAGAAGAATCCCTTAGATTTCACTGTGGTATTAATTCAGGTTTTGTTTTGGTTTGTTTGTTTGTTGTTTTTTAATAATAATTGCCCACACACTTTGTGCTCTCTGGGGGAGTCGAGAGAAAAAGGGAATAAAATTCCAAACAGTGCAACTTTAGGGACAGGAGGGAGGGAATTTAATTTGAGTTGGTGGAGTCATACCGTTTTAGGTAATCTTGACCTAATTAGTCTAATGGAACATAGTCCAGCACTAAGCATCTGTGCTCAGATTTTTCAAAAAGTAAAGATTAAATTTAAAGAGATTAGACAACTTTTTTTTTTTTTCCCTCTGCAAGATATTAGCTGTTCAAAAATGACAAAAATGTTCTTAAGCCTCTCTGAAGGAAGGGTGACCAAACAGACTGCCTTTTGTTTAGCGATGGAGCTTGCTTGCAAGCCACTGAGAGGTGGTGTCCGGTCACTGTGTGCGGGACCCAGAAACATGACTTATCTATCGCCAGTAAAGCGAATCAGGCTGGGGTATTAGCAGGGGGATTAAAAGTCGAAGTTGCTAGTGCAGCAGTGAAAACACTGGCCACCCACAAGGTCTGTTGGAGACACAAGTTTGTAAAAGCTTTTTCTAAATGAGAGGAAAAATTGGGGCAATGATCTTCCCAGTGCTAATGTAAATGAGCCTTGGATTCATTATATTAATGCTGACCGGTGTTAAGGTATGGATAAGAGATACCACTGACTTTAAATGGCACTCAGGCTTCCGCATGTTCATGTGACCTCTGAAAATGAATACAGGTTCCTAAATCTTACCCTTAGGTAGTTTTGAGACCTTCATGATATGCACATGCAGATGGTAATGTTTTAAGCAGCCATACCAGGAAGGAAGTTAGGGCTGATTTTGCAGGAGGTACGAGCTGTCTGCTGCCTAGTGTGTAAACAGGTCCTATTCACATGGTCAGTTGTTAATTTTTTAATGTTTCGTTTAAGGCGACAAAAGCTGCTAATGAATATGCAATACTGTGGGGATTGCAAATGGTGATTGTAGTTCTTCAGTCCATGTAGGTCATATACAGGGCATTGTCCAAAAACTTTTCCTCCTGTCCTTGGCTGGTGGTCTGCGTGAAATGAGTTTGTGACTTTAAACTAGTTCTTGATAAACATAACTGTATATTACAGACCCATCAATTTGATGTGCAGTAATCGACTTCCATATTTTAGTGATTGCACCGGCCATGAAGGATAAATTGTATTGTCATTTTATCTTGCCTTTCATTTTCTGCCTTTCTTTTGGTAAGGATATTGCAAGACCTTGTGTTCTTAACTCTAATGGACTTTCAGATAAGTGCAGTACTTAATCAGGGTCAGTCTAGCCTGTTGTATGTGTGCATGTGTACATCGTATGTCCAGTGGTAAACTCCCAGTGTCTGAGAAGCTACAAATGCCTATAGTTAAAAAGGACTTCCTCAAAATTATGATGTAAGATTGAGCGTGGAGGTATTTTGGTCATAAATTGACCAAGGGCAAGCTGAGTCCCATGGACCAAGAATGAAGCAGGATGTAGTCAAACCCGGTTTAAAGCAGTTGGATGGATTTTACCATTTAAACTAGTAGCAACAATCAGATTTTCTAATAGTGTTCCTGAACAAATTCTTGTATTGCATGTCTGTGTTAAGACATTAGGGCCTCAAATCATCTCAGCCAATGCCAATATGAATTATTTTTTTTAAAGTGTGGCATTTTTCATAGATTTATATTGGTTTTTTTTATGGTTGGCATTAAACAGCATCACTGCCTGAGAATCACTGGTAATTATAGGGGTCATATTGCGTGATGAGAAACAGGTATTTCCATATTATCTACAAATCCCTCAAAGAGGTGAAGCACACAACTGCAGCACAGCTATTTTGCTGTCAAACTTCAGCAGAAATATTAAGATGGAAAACAGCTACCTAAATCTTCCTTTTACTTATGGTTAAAAATAAGCTTGATTTTCTTTCTCCCAAGATCAGAACCTTAGAGAAATATTTCTAAGCATTTTACCTTTATGTGGTGTCATTCACTGTCCTATCTGTGTTGATTCTCTTCAGACCTGACCAATGATAGTCAGATTTAAATTGATTTCATGCCTAGCTGTACTGTAACATAAGATTTTGGGATGTGTACGTGTTGTCCAAAGGCTGTTGTACCTCTGCTGTTTTCTCCTGAGCCTGTTTGTTTGTTCCAAGTATGCTTACTTTCTGGGTAATAGATCGTTCCAGGCACCCAAATTTGCTACCTCCTGAATTCAGAAAAAAGATCTCTGGAGCAAGCAGATAATGAAAGTATGGATGGGATTATTTCTTGACCAGCTCTGTAACACACTCCAGGGAAGTATAGCTCTTTTCTCCAGGTCCTGACAAGTATTGCAGAGTCCTTGACCTGCAGAAACCTGACATTGTGGTGTGCAGCTCCGCCGTCTCCTACCCGGGAGCTCTGTCATCTTCTTTGCTAGCCCTAGGGGCATCCAGCAGCACTGTCTGTACTGCAGTACACGCTCCCGTTTCTTGGCTTTGCTACATGACATTCTAGTCTCAATTTGCACTCATGTCTCCCTAATTCTTTTGTAATTCTAAAAGGACAGATTGCTGGGTGGGGGCGGTGGTGTATAATTCTGGAGCAGCATTGTCCCAGACGTTTCTACATGGAGTGGCATTAGCAGTGAAGATGTGCTCAAGCTGTAAATGCTACGGAAATTTCTTTCTGTAAAATTGTGTAAGTCAAACCATCAGGTTTCCAGATAGCTGTAAGTCTTAGAATTGTAGATTGAAACACAGAGGGACCATCTCTGCTTTCAACGGGAGACAGGCGAAATGGTGAAACCCTGGGAGTGCCGCTTTCAGACACAGCACTTAGCGTTAGTTTTGTGTAGATATTTTAGTGTCGTTTTTTTCTAAAGCACGTGGAAGAGTACAGCCAAACGAAATTGTTTTATCTGCCTTTTTGGTAGTTTATTAGCAATCTGATTATCTACCTCCAACCTATTCCAGATGTGGCTGGCTGTGGTCTGGTCGAGCTTGGTACGTAATGAGAATTTGTAAAGTGCTTGTGAGTTGCTGTGGAGTTCTGTGAGGCTTTTCTTAAAGTAACTGAATAAAACTTTGATACCGTTTTTCAAACTCGAGTTGTACTTCAGCTCTGCCAGGAGAATGCCGATACGTGCAAGCTGGATGACTACGTGAACAAGATCTTGTGACAGGCTGTGTTGGATAGTTAATGAGAGAGGGGTACGTTACATCGTGTATATTTCAAAGTGACTGTGGACACTGGGAACCTCCATGGAGTTATTGATGCACTGTAAATTTTTATGCCAAGTTGATGGCCTGGGAGAGTCTTATTCACATAGCAATGCCCTGCGCATAAATCCAGCCTCTCGGGAATCGGAAAGTGCAGCAGACCTGGCTACAAACTTAGTTCTTTCTGTTCATTCCTTTCAAATCTCTGCTTTGACTTCCATGATTTGAAGCTTTAAATATTTAGAGAGATTAAAATTCTAAAAATCCTTGCATACAATAGAAAATGTCAGGTGTACTTTGTATCCATCCCTCAAACTCTCTGCTTACAAATATATTGACTTCTTTCTGCTATACTGACTCTGATAGTCTGGGATGTGACGTCTGACGCCATCTCCCAAAAATATATATGGGAGTGGAGTCGAGACACTCGGCATGCTGTGAGGCTGTGCTGTCTAGAGAACGGAGAACTGGTTTGCCTAAGATAAACTCACTGCAAATTTGTGATTGTTTTGAAGTGTTGATTTGAACAGAGTACCTCCGTCAAGGTTATGACATGGTGAGAGCAATCTGGTTAACAAAATTGGGATCACTGTTGGACCCATTCACTTCCACTGGTTTCCAGTAGCTCATTATTGAGACAGATGATCTGGGAGGCTTTTGGATATGGTTTTGAACTTGCTTAATCTTTACATTTTGTTGGTTTTGGGGAGGTTTGAATAGTTTTCCTGCACAGCTTTGCACTTCCAGGTTCTGATGGGTCAGAAGCAAAACGAAAGTGTCTCAATCAGTTCAAAAAGTATTGTTTAAAAAGTTATTGTCTGTTAAAAATCTGGTGAGAAACTCTCCTCTTTTGACTGAGCAAATTTTGCTGGACTTGGAAGGATTTAAGTTATCCCAGATTGTTTTAAGGCTCAGTCATGTAAGGTGGAAAGGTTGTGAGATCCCTAACGCTGCACCCGCGCTCCCACAAATAAAGCCTCACCCTTGCACCTGTGCCTCTTGTGGTCCTTAAATACATCTATACAAAAGAATAAGGAATGTTTGCAGTATCTCGATGAAGTCCTGATTCTATCAGTAGTATGTTTTTTTATTTTATTTTATTAACAAACCCTTTGACTTTGAAGCCTCAGCTGAAATACTTCTTGACCTTTACAAGTGAATCGGCGAGACACTAACCATGTGAGGTGGGTCATATGGAACAGATTTAGATACAAACTCATATCATCCCACCAGAGGAATGCAAAGTCTCTCCCGATCCCTTCCACAAAGCTGCATCATGTGTGTGAGATAAATCCAAGGGACATAAGGGGTTGCCAGACAGCGCAAAGGACAATAACTTTGCTATCTCAAACAAAACAGACAGAGCTGCTTTGAGATTTCGCTCTTAAAGGTGTAGTAACCTTCTCCCTTGACCATTGTGAATTAGTGAGTGAGGATGCCGGGGAGTGGAATGAAGAGGGATTTATAGCTGTTTCGAATCTGTGGTGGTCTGGCAAAATGTATAAGGGAATGCATGACCATGAAGGTGCCTTTGGAAAGCTGCATAAGATTTTAAGAAGTCGGAAGGAATAAAGAGTTCAACTTTTTTCTGAACCCCAGAGCATCCTGAGAGAAGGTTCCATCAGTTCTTGTTTTACACACACCAAATAATTTCTTCCTGCAACAAATCCGCAAGCGTTACAAGGGCTTTCCTGAGAGCTTGGAGGTGAATTTTCTCCCCTTCGTGTCATCACTTGTCAAAAAGCTAAAATGCATGCTGTTTGAATACTCATACAGGATAGGTTACACAAAACGTGTACTGTGCTGAGAAATGCAGCTTACGAGCCTAAGTGAATTATACAACAAAGAACTGCTCAGGTGTGAAGAATGTGGAGTAGAGGAAACAAGCAACAGTGGAGATTAAGAAGTATCATCCAGCTCTGTGTTTCAGGTGATGTGGATCCTCAGAATGTGCATCCTAATAAAAGTTACTCTAGTTTGAGATGTGCTCCTTGCGTAACTCTTCTCTACAGTAACCCTGTTAGGTACTAACCTAAGACATGGGGCATCTCACTTTCCTTGTTTGTTTTGACCATACTGAATAAAGGTTCTTTGGATTTCAGAATTTTTTTGGAGAAGATGCAGTTACTATTTTGCTTGCTCAAAGTCTGTTAATGGGAAGAGCATCTTTGAACCCTTAGGCAATAGTTTTGCCGATTGGGACATTTTCTTGTTGTCTCGCTTTCTGCAGGAGGAACTGCTTCAGCAGGAAGGGTTGACAGTATGCAGGCCCTAGTGATTAAGACATTTTTCCCCAGTGAAGAAAGGAAATTACGTCTTCCCCTGGGAACGGGAGGAGGAGTTACACAACAGAAGACCATTATGGTCATCTTCTGCCGCTCATTTTGATGGAACCCACAAATCCAGCTGACAGAGATCATGCTTAAGCTTTTGACAGAGACAAAGCTTAAGGCAAACCTGTTCTTTAGCATTTTATTGTGACAAACGATAAGTGACTAACTATACCAGCGCTTCCCTGCTCAGTATCGTGGTTCTTTATGACTCCTCGTCCAGCTTTCCCATCGATTTCTAACGGGAGAGTAGATGCCTCGTACCAGTAGCATGTCAAAAAGCTGGGCATTGTGATGTGTTGTGATGCCCACGTTCCATTTAGGCACTGAGTAACAGCATAAGTTTGCTGAAGGTTTGGGTGCGCGGTGGGTGCTGAGGTCTGTTGGAAATCAGTGTGTGGCAGTGGGAACTACCGAGGCACAGCGCTTTAGCGGTTGGGCTCCTGTCGGGACTTCTGAACCCTGGGTGACCTGCTTTTTTGCTGGCGGAAGGTAGGAAAGTGTGAGCATCAGGCCTGCTGAGACAAACCTTTGCCATTTTAGTTAGAGAGGTGTCAGACTCTTGACCAACATCATTCTTCATTCCCTTATTTCAGAGCTTTTTCTTTCAAAGTGCTTTTGCCTTAGGACTGTACAACTCTGACCTCTAGCACCAATATTATACCTTTAATTATGTCTGCTAGACAAATATGTCACCTTCAACTTACTTTAGTCACGGCGTGCTATGAATCTCCCTTGGCCGATGTACTGTAAGGTTCGGGGTTTGACAATGCTATTAGCAGGGAAGCGCTTTAAGCTGTTCATTGTATAATCATCCCTGTAAGGTGGTGTTTTTCTCTAAATTAATCAGCAGGGCTTGTATTTAATCAACAATGATACATGTATATTTTTTTCCTAAGATTACAGACCTCTGTCTCTGTTTCATGGTAAGCTGGATTCTGCAGTTTATCTATTTGTGGGATTTTAATAAGTTTGGCCTGCACATAAGTAAACGTACACTTGACCTTGAACATAATAGTAGAAGAGGAGCTATAGCCCCCGTTGGTGTTGCTGACAAAGCAAGCAGTTTAAACAAGGAAATTAAAATTTTATTTTCTTTCAGTATTTATCCTTTTTTAGTTAACCTATGGCAGAAGAAAAACACAGCTCGGGCTACATCTGCACCAATCCTCAGATTATTAATATTCCTATTAAAGAGCAATGAGGATAAAGAGCAAATAGGAAAGAATAGGAATTTCGTTTGCTTGCTGGCACTACAGCGTAAAACATTATTAAGATGATTTGTTAAATAATAGAAAGGGTTTTTCATTTCCTAATTTTCCAGCTGCAGCTAAAGCTATCTCCCGGCAACCTGCTTCTCATTGCTTAATATTTAGACTTATGGACCAATTTGAGAGTATTTTCTTTCCTGCCATGATTAATGCTTCTATGAAACAATGTCATCGCAAGCCATCTACCTACCTTGTCAGCTTGGCATCAGTCTGGCTGTGCTGTGCTGTAATTTATGGCTTCAGCCAGTAATTTGCAAATCTAATGTTGGGGAGGCTATGAGGATCTGAAATTTGAATGCTTTTTACTGATTTGGTAAATATCTCCCCCATTAGTAAAACAAATGGCACAGGGATCAGACATCATCTCCAAGGCTCAATAAATATTTTATCAGCCATAATGGAAATTGTCAAATTGATCTAATTGTACAATACGTTATCAACAAGATATCAAAGTTGGACGTGGCCTCTGCCCTTGTCTATCATTTGCAGGCTTTTGTCTTCGATTGCGACTTCCTGGGAGAAAGGTAGGAAAGTGCAGAGTTCATTGCAAAGTAGTGTGAATAACATACCGAGCGAATATCCATTCAGAAGATAAATTCTGGAGAAATAATTAACTCTCCCCTGCTTGACTATAAAGCAGGACTGCAGAAGGTTCATGTAAATCTCCCAAATGGTAACTGATATTTCTATGCTGAACCTATACACATTGATCTAATACCTAAAGGCAAATTATCCATCACTGATACTGCTTTTGAGGTAACATTCGTGGCCTCGTTCCTTTTAGAAGGGGCTGAGTGAGTGAGTTCAAAAGCAAATTTTAGTTCTCTGGCAGCAGCTGTAGGAATTCTACTAATTTATTTAAAAAAGTTTAGGAGACCTAACTTTAGCTAAAATTGAATGCAATTATTACTCTGCTTGAATTCAGTGAAAATTGTCAGTCATGGGAAATCCAGATTTGTAAATAATTAAAGATTTATTTGAATACCTGATTTTAACAAGGTAAAATTAGAAGACTTTGCCATGCTAAAAATCATGCTTGTAGAGTTGCCTTGTTAAACTTCATCCTATAGAGATATTTAGATCTTTTTTTTGTGTGTGCATGTGTGTGTGAGGGAATCCCATACAGATAGAGAAAAATCCTTTTACAAAACAATTATGAGAACAGTTTCTCATTTAAGAATTTCCTGAAAAGTAAAAAGTGGGGTGGGGTGGGGTGGGTTTTATTCTGCTGATTTGGGAGTGAGAGAAACAGTATGGGGATGTTCTCCAGTTGCCTGTTCATTGCCGTGGGTCCAACTGGGCAGCCAGTACCCTGAAGGGCTTTGAGGAGACTTGTGTCTGATGGAGGAAATTTCTGATATTTCTCAAGGTGGAAAGTCGTGCCACCTTTTCTTTCTGAAAGCATTCAGTTTTCAGCCAGCCTGTTAATATTTAATGGGTAGGAACACAGGAAGATAGCGGGGCTGCGCACAGATCCGCTCACAAAAGAGCATGTGACTACCTTAAACTGGTCAACCAGTGTACAACTTTTTTTGTTTGTTTTCATGTTTTTCCCCGAGTACCCATTGCCTAGGAGTGATTGGATGCATCTTGGATGTGTTTTCTCTGTGCCTCAGGTTGCTTATTGCTAAAAATGAGACTGTCGGTACTTCAGTGCTTCAGTGAGGTTGTAGACATTGCCCAAGTGCTTGAGATCTTTGAACAAAAGGTGCAGAAGAAATGGGAGAGTCTTCCCTTCTTTTTCTTGAAATTATTGTTTGGGTCTCAAAATACCCAAACTTGCCAGCACCTCATGCAGGGTGACTAGCTGAAGCATGTCAGTAGTCTTTTCATAGTCAGAGAATCTTGGATGCAGCCCCTCGTTATGTGTTTCATTAGATCTCTTGGAGGCTTCAATAGAAGGTCTACACCTGATGTTTTTGGTTTCCTGTCATTTTGAATAAAAATAAGGAGACAGAATGTGGTGTCTCAATAGGAACCTTGAGTAAAAGTAGCTTTAGGTAGTAGTGTCTTTGAGGAAGTGCTTAAAATTTGGGCTAACAAGCTGCAAACATCCTATAATGCATTTTTACTGTTAGTTTGTTGGGTATAGCAACTTTCTGCATTGTAAATAGGGAACAGAAGTAAATGGAAGTGTGTGTGGAATTAGAATCAATTTCAGGATGTTAATAACTAAGCACAAGTAAGATCATAATGTTCATTAACTCAATGAGGGGTAAAGGGGCTATTTTAACAAAACACAGCAGACACACAACCAAGACCAAGTTAAGCTTGGGCTTCAGTGCAGCCTGTAGCCTCGGGGTTGTCGAGTCAAGAGAGGTTTCTAAACATAAGCCATATGCTTGTTCTTTCTTTCAAGTGTTCTTTTAAAGTATATGTTCAGTTTTCCACCCCTGCACTTGGCTATTCTGTGCTCTGCCCGGTGAGCGTGTGAGTTGTTTAGAGTGGTTTTCTCCAAAGGACTTCTAGATATGATTATTTTAATTATTTTTTTTTATAACAGGATATCTGAGCATGATGGAGTGATAGCTCAATAGATAATATCAACATCTTGACATTATTAAAAAATGTTTTAAAATACTGGATTCCGATACCTTTAGACTGTAGTCTACAGCAACATAGTAAGAAGTGGATGTAAATCACTTTTTGCTTAAGCGATGGCATACCTAAATATTTGTTTGACTCAATTGCAACATACGCTCATTTTTAGAGCACTGTTTTCCTGGGTCTGTTTCAAACCAGTGCTGTGGAAGAAAAATAAGCAGCCGCCTCGCCTGGCAATGTAGGCAAAGGTGAAGCGTTTTTTGCTAATAATTCTTTCCTGTTAAAATGTAGTAGTTGGTGAAAGTGAGGAGTCTTCGCGTTATGGGGAGCTAGAGAGACAAGGGGGGATCGCAGCGCAGACCGTGCAGACCTGTCCCGGGGAAGGGGCAGATATTCATAGCAGCTCCTGCTCAGCCACAGGCAGTGAGACGGACAAGAAGAGCTCCTCACTCTGCAAGGTGTCTGAGCGAGGTCAGTGATGTAAAAGGTTAATGCTTCCAGGCCCCCGGGTGTGCCTGTGTGGGGTGGCTGAGAAGGCACCGTTCAGGAATCCTTAAACTGCACAGCACTTGGGCTTAGTGATGCAAATCTGAGCAAGAAATAGTCACTAAGTGCCGAGCCAGTGTCATGCGTGGTCCTATAAAGAAGGAATAGAAGAGCTTTTATTTGGCATGATGGCTTTTGATAGTCTTTTAGCAGCCCAGGTCGACCAGGAACCAAGTTGTTAGGCATACTTAAGGGCAAACAGTGAGTGGGAAGGGCTAGGGCAAGCACACTGAAGTGATACTGGCCATACATCAGGAGTCTTTAGACGTCCTTTGTATTAGAATATACTGATCTGCCAGCAGGAGAGATGTGAGCCACGCTCAGCACAGATCGGTTTGGATCTCATGGTCCTGAATCTGATGATTTCTTTCATATCCACCACTCTCGGTAGAGGGGTACAGATGCTTTATAGACTGGGGAGTTGAGGATTTTTCTTCCTCTCTCTCCTGTACTCCCCTCTCCCAGTGCCGACTTCCATGAAGATGTACACTTAACGACTTTGTGGAGCAGTGAAGATTTGAGCCATAAAATTCCAATTATGGGTTCTTTTTGGCCTTACTGGGGGGTAACTAATTCCCAGTCTCTTGCCTTCTGACCCTTGTGTTCTCTGTAGTATTTAGAAGCACTTGCAGTATTTTGTTTCTCTCTAGCACACGTGCACCGAGTGCACAACCATTTTATTTGAATGATTCATTTTATTTGAACAATTCAAGTGATGACAAACTTGTGGGTGTGAGCAAGCTCAGACTTTAGCACCAATGATCTGCTGCACATCGGGTAACTTTGGTGAGAGCACTATTAATTTTTAATGCAAGGTTCGTGCAATCCTTTTCTTTGTATCCCATGCACACTCCCACCTCCAAATCAGCAGACCTAGATTTTTATCTGTAATTGCTTCTGGTGAGAGGGAAAAAAAAAAGTTGTTCTTAAGCATTCATTTTCTAGGCCAACAATAACCCTAGCCTAGACGAATAACTCCCTCCTAGTTCCTACAGAGAGAAGTGTTAGACTACACAGACAGTGAGGTCATTCATAGTCACTATTGTTTCTTGATAACCCAATTAAGAAAGTGCAATTTATCTAGCCTGTTTCCATTTAATTATCTAATTTGTCTGACCGAGTGGGACTAGCTATCTCCTCTGCGCTCTGGGGTCGCTATCACACTAAGGACTTGTTCCTGCAGCGTGCTCCCCAGGTGCTTTTCATTCATTTGACCTATAGTCATAGACAGTTATAAATCAGGAAGGTAGAAAGAGCCATCACATTGCTTTCCCTTACTTTATCATTAGGGGGGAAATGTGTGCACTAGATTGAGAGGCACAGTGCTATTGCCCTCTTGCTAATCTAAGACCAAACTTTAATAACGATATTTTATAGTCTTCCGTTTAGAACCAAAGATGGCTTGAAAAAAAGGCTTGTGTGTGGGGAGAAAGGTTTGTCAGTGCGGATGTTCCACAGCAAAGGGTCAAACCCACAATATTAATATCCAATGGAGGAATTATTAATACTTGTATATCACTGTCATTAACGCGCTCTAATGAATGTTGTGTTTGTAAATAGTGCCTTTACTGTGGTTATCACTGCTGCCAAATGCACTTCGGGAGATACCTATCAGAAGCAGAGGAATAATTTCAAATGAACAGCCCCTTACCTTCAGTCTTCTGAAGCTGTACAAATTAGCAGCTAAACTGCCGGAAGACTGTTTCTTGAAAGTTTGTTCCTCTGGTTTCCTTGTTGCTCCGGCATTTTATCCAGAGCTTTCTCATTTGCAGTGTTCAATTCACAGGTTCAGGGATCTTGTTCCTAGAAACGCGTTTAGTAAACTTAATGCGGTTGATGCAAAATACTGAGGTCTGGGCTTGTGGTTTTGTTTTCTTTTTTTATTTTTACTGAGTTGTGATTGTTTGTCTGGCTTTGCACACTGGGTTCCACGTTAAGGCACTTATTCAAGTGATGCAATGTTTTAGAGTTGCTTGTGTTCTGAGACCCTGTACCAGCGGTAATGATGTCCTCAGTTTATCCCCCCGCAAATTGGTGTTGATGTTTGGGAATTGATGTTACAGATCAGCCCCGTGGTTCAGCCAATCTGTATCCTCTGTCTAACGGTAATCGGTGTTTTAGAGACAGAGAAAAAGGAGAGAGATTGTGAGGGAAAGTTACCTTTCAAAACGGGGGTTTCATCTTAATTCAGAGAGCATTTTCGTAGCTTAATTCACGTTTCGCGTGTGAAAGGCATAACAACAGTGGGAGTAACAACACTGCGCCCTTCTACTTCTTTGGTGCAGCGCAGTGGCTATTGTACCTGCTGGTGTTTGGGGTTCAGTCCTCTTTGAAAGGCCCACCCATAAATGTTGTGCTAGATACGCTGCAAGCATTCATCAGAGATGGTAACTGCCTTGGAGATTCCTGGTAGAAAGACATCTTTTGAGGCTTTTGGGCTTAATGTAGTGAAAATGAGCCGCCTGAAACATTCTGCTTTGTGGGGGTTAGAGAATATTTTGGGTTCTCCCTGTTGTCGTGTTGACTTGTAAGTACGGCAGCAATGATCTCATTGACATTGTTTTTTTTTATTTTTGGAAGCCAGGGACATCCACCCTTCCTAAGGTTGTGGGTGTGTGGGTTTTCTTTATTTCTGAAGTTGTTTGAGCTGCTGCTGTTTCTGAAGAGGTGTGTTCTGTGCTACTTGAAGTTAACCATGAACTGTGCTATCTGCTGATAGCACGGAGATTTTGTTTGCTTTGCTTCAGTCCTGTGCAGTCCAAGCAGGTGGACAAATACCTAAGAAGGGTTTGGCTTTGTTTGTGTTGTGTTGTGTGTGGGTTTCCTCCTCTCGCCTCTCCACCCCTCTAGCAGAAGCACTCTTGCACTTCCAGGTGTGCGTGTTTTGTCTTGCTGAATCATGTTTGGAGAAGAGTTTAACAGTGTAATCAGAAACTTGGCGCTCTGCGTGTGCTTCCAGAAAATCACTGAGCACTGTGGCTGACAAATTAGCCAAAGGATCGAAGAGGAGCTATTTGAATTTATCTGATACATCGACAAATGAGTATCTCGTGCCGTGTGTGCAGCCTGTTACAATTCAGCGTAATTGCATGGTATGATTTCATGTCATCTGCGCTCTCTGTTTAACAGGGATTATCAGATTACATGGTTTATACAACGTGTTGGGAAATAGCTTTTGAAAAGTTTCTGAACGTGCTGATTCTGTGTTACGTATTCTCAAATACTTAGGTATTTGGCATATTGTTAAAATAATGTTTATAATGCACTGGTAACCTGTTTAATCCATAAAGGGCGTATCACCTAGGTGCTTCCAGTATGCAGGCGTGCAGACTGGTGCATGGAGAGCTATGTCTGTCCTGGGTTTATGCAAATATTAAGATGGCTGTATTTAAAGCCCTGTACTGTTGTCATCTCATCATGTGTTGCCTCTTCAGTGCCTGGCAGTGTGACAGTAATGACGTTTTTTCAAAGGTGTGATTCCTGATACTGATTCCATTACTAAATACGTATCAACATCTCTGCCTCCAATTTCTGCATCTCCGGGGCTTCCAAATAGAAGTTTAGAGACTGAAGTGTAGGTCCATAGGTGTTTGTCCCTTGCCAGTGTTAACAGAAACTTTGTATAAACACCACGTGATTTCCTTTGCAGCTCTTCAAGGCTTGTTCCTGTATTTCTTGATTAAAATGGAGATTTTGCATTGTTTCACCTTCACAGGGGCAATACTGGTGTGGTATCTAACAGTTCTTCTCGAAGGTGTAGTCAGAAGTTTCAAGCTCCAAAAAATCCAATCCCATCTGTTGGCCCTGTCCAAATATGCTGTATCGTAATCGTTCATCTTTCATATTCTTCTGCATAAAAGGTGACAGTGGCAAATTTCAGCTTCTGTGTGCTGCTAATATTTGGGGCTCAGCAGAGCTATTAATAAGCTATTAATAAAGCTTAAAGCCAGTTGCTAAGTGTGCAAAATTATTGCTCCTGGCTTTATTTTCTTATTCTTGTTTGTAAATGGTGGGTTGTAAGATTGAAAGTACTGTTTTATCTTGAATTAATATTTTGAGCTGTCTTTAAAGAGTCAGCCATGGCTAAAAATAGATTTGCGTCATGTTAACTTGATATTTCTGTCTCGAAAGTCTGTTGTCAGGTTAGTCAATAAATGAGAGTTTTGTGACAATGTAAAGTGGTTTTAAAATTAAGATCTGCTTTGTTACTCTCTTAAAAATATTTACATATTCTCTCTTGAAACATGGCCTTTTTCAAAATGCCAATCAAGAGGATATTGCTTTCCGTGGAACAAGCAGCGTGTGTGTCTGGCTTTGCAAATACATCTCAGTTCTTACTTACAACATCTTTGGTTATTTCTGAGACCTTGGGGAGGGGTGAGCGTGTGTGTGCTTTTCTGATTAGGATGTGTCTCCCAGGGTCAAATAAGAGGGCAGAGCTCGGGTTTCCACCTGTAAGGTTTTTTTCATACAGAGAATGCTAATTTCTTTTACACCCACTATGGACAGTGAAGGAGGGAATGGTGCCGGGATTGCAGATTGAATGTAGCGTCCCCAGTATCCTGTCCTCATTGCGGGAACACTCCAGACTGCCCAGATGATGAGTCGCCTGCCTCGTCTTCTCTGAACATGGTTGCTACCAACAGGTGCTATTAACAATTCAGTTGCGTTCCTTCCGCGAGCTGGGAAGGATGCTGTGTGCCTTAGAGTCCTGTACCTCTTCATCTTTTCCAAGAGAAATACCAGTTAGTTTACTGTAAAGTGTAGAGAATTAAAGGCAAGACAAAGCCCTACAGTGGAGATAACTCCAGTAATACTAAGAGATTTTTATTCATATATGAAGAATGGGGTTAGGTGATTTGATCCTGACACACATTTAGTCCAGCGGGATAAAACCTTGTTGTTGGGTTCCCGATCCCTTGTAGTTGGTGCCAGAAATCATGAATTTGTCTAGTGTGATTCAGAGTAGAAGCAGGCTTACTAGTCACAAGGAGTCATACATCTTCTACTCCTCAGTATTTGCTTCATCCTTTCAGTGTGATGTTTCTTGGAACTTTTCATCTGGCTAAATAGGAGGATCGCTGGTTGTCTTCTGTGAGTTTGACGAAGCCCAAGTCTCTCCTCACAGGCAGAAGTACCTTTGCCTCCCAAACCAGATGCCCTATTGTCTAATGTATCATTTCACATAAATTTGTGACTTCCATCCATCCTGAAAACAGTGCTGTCCAAAAAATTGGTAGGAGTGTTCATTTTGGAGTGTACCTGAAATGAAAAACCGAAATGGTTGTCTTTTTTGCACCTGTGGTTCGAGTTGTGCTTCACAGCATAATATTCTGTTAAGTGCTTGGCTGAATGCCAGGAATTTGCAAAAATGTTTGTGAATCCTGAAGGCTTCACATATTTCTCCTGAACGATTATTAGTTCAAATATTTATACTGTGAAAAGACAACAGTCATTATTTGTTATTCTCTTGTTTCAAAAGGTTGGCTCTCCGGCTGGGGCACTATTTTGCACTGGTGTCTGCGGTGACCACCCCCCAGTTCGTGCAGGTGATTTCTGAAGGTCCACTCGCATAGCGTTGTGTTTGTCGTAGCACTTTTGCCATTGACTGGCAGGAAGAAACCTTATCAGCAAAAAGCTGAAGTGAAGTATTTGAGAAACCAGTGAACTGAGTGTGATTACTCCGACCATTTAGCAGATACTTAAAAAATCAAACACCTTCAGAGAAAACACGATCTGTTCGCGTAGTTAGGGGCTGAGGTTGCAGTGAATATAATCTCTACTCATATGAATTCACAGTGGATTTCAGATCCAAAAGCAGAGGACCTACTCTTGGAGTCACTTGTTTGCATGCTCGTCTCCATGAAATTTAGATTATTTCGGGGGGGTTTAGATTATTGTGGGATGACATCTAGCAGAGTACGCGTAATACTCAGGCAAATATTAATTCATAGGGTCCAAGCGTAGATTTTTTGGGTCTTGCTAGCTGTTCAGAAGTTGCTGTATTACCCTCAGTTAGCATCTTATTTAATCCTTCCCCCCTGCTCTCCCTCCCCCGTCATTCAGAGGAACCACAAGAGTAAAGTCTGCATCCTTTTACATGGCAAAAAGCCTGAGAAGGATCCTGTGCTCCTTTCCATTATGATAAAAGACAAAACAACTAAATTAAATTGGAAGCAATCTCTGCATTACACAAGTCTGCATACTCCAAAATTCTCAAAACAAAAGAGGTGCAGAGGAAGCCAATCACCATCGGAAAGGAGGAAAAAAGTGTCTCTGGACTAGAACTTTTACTGTTCCTTAACTCAGAACTGAAATATTTTAACTCCTCCGCAACCAGAGCCATTTAAGTTGTCGAATGCGAACAGCAAAGCCAGGAAAGTTGCACCGAATCTGGATGTTACCTGAATTTTGTGCTGTTAAGAAATGACGTCATTTCAGAGCAAATGCGCCTGTAGGTAATGTCAGGGACTTTGCTGCAATGGGATTGTCTGAAGCTGCAGTTTGCACGTGTTCACCGGGGCGATGCGTTGGCCAGCCAGAGAGAAAATGTGCTAGTGACTTGGCAGTGTAAAAATGCAGAGGAAATCCAAACTGTCTTCTAGCGCTCAGATTCTTTTCTTCCCTTTAAAAAAAAAATAATAATTGAAACTTTGAAAGACTAGACTATTATTTGTTATGGTTAAATTGGCCACTGACCCACTGGCATAGAACACAATCTTTTGCAAAAAAAAGTTGTTGCTAGATTTTATTTCATTGGAAATGGAGGAATGGAAAAGTTAACTGATCAGGTATCTTGCCTCATCCAATTTAATTATTTTAAGCCAAAAAAAAAAAAAAGGTGCTCGCAGGGGGAGGAATTCCTTGGAGCTCAAGTCACAATGTTATTATCAATTCAAATTCAGTGAGCTCTTCTGTCCCTTGACTCTGAATGGAACCTGATCTTACGAAACAGAGATACTTTACCTGATTCTCTGTGTGTGTGTGTGTGTGCATATGGGCGCTGAAAATTGCTGCTGATATTTTTAGCCTTCTTTAATCTTTGTTAGAAATAAATGGAATAATCTACATTTTAAAATTATTATTATTTTACATTAAAACACAAATTATTTGCATTTATATAGGTTTGGAGTGAACTTTCAGCCTTTTCAAAAATCAGAGATGCTCTTTGTTGTATACTTGTGAGTTAAATTTTCAAAAGGGACACAGGAATATCAGGTCACACTATGCCACATATTTAAACACGTTATTAGTGAAAACCTTTGCCAAGATGATACCAGGAATCTTTAAGGAACTTTAAAGCTCACTGCTTAGAGAAGGGGAACTTTTGTTGAGCTCACTGACTGGATGGGATGCTTCCAGGAAATGTGCTCAGCACTTTGCAGGATTGTTCCTCTTCTGTCGCGGAGCACCGCGTGAATCGGGACAGGGGCTGCTGTCTGCTCGTATTAAAGACGACCTGAGTGCCCACCGCAGAGATCCCCGCCAGCAGGGTTCAGCTATTTGTGTAGCCCAGTGTGAGCCCCAACAGTGAAAAGGAAAGATGATTTTGCAGCAAAGGCTTTCAAATAGGATTTAGTAAAAGCAAAGACAGTTTCCTAGCCCTCGCTGTGCCACCTTGGCCAGGTCACTTCACATCTCTGGGGTTTAGTTTCTCATCTGTGCCACTGGGATAAAAATTCTGTGTTTTTCTGTTTGTTCAGGTGTAAAGTTTTTTGGGCGCAGATCTTGTGTAGCTTTTGTCTCTATGGCATCTGGCACAAGATGGTCTGAGTCTTAGTTGTAGCCTGTATAAATGTCATTACTTCACACACAAACTATAATTTGAATTGGGGGTAGGTGCAGGCATTTGAGGACAAAACCTTGTCCCTAAAATGTGTGTGCCAATATGTGCAGGATACTTGGAAAGTCTCACGAGGTGCAGTTCATGGTTCTGAATTTTCCTCCCCGGCCACGCTGACAGTGTCACCAAAAAGTAGCGCAGTGTGAGGAACACGGATTCCTCTTCTCTTCTAGCTGTGAGTGATATCAGCAACTGTTTGTGGAAAAATACAGAATTTAGAATTTAAGGGTTGGCAGGTAATAATTCACCTTTATAGGTTTCTCAAGGAGGTTTTTTTTCCAGTGGATTATTCAACAATGAGACCAGCATGGCACTGCCTTTAATAGATCTTGAATTATCCAGGATGGGATTGGAGGTAAATGGTGCAGGGATTGCAAACCAAACTGAGCAAAAACTTTGTTATTTCTGCAGACTTTCCCATTTGAGATGACTACGATAAAAAAATATTTCTGCAGAAGTGATGTAATCCCATAATAAGTTTGTGATGAAAGTGCAATTTGCCTTTTCAGAAAAAGGGGGGAAGGTATTTGCATTTGGCAAAATCAGTCTTTTTTTACAAAGCATTTCAAACAAAGCGTGAGAATTCCAAGTTCTGTTGATAGACACTGTAGTTACCTGGCTGTGTCTCCCTCGTGACTGATAAGTTACAGCTTTATTTTGATAATGTACGGGTGGTGAGATAACTGAGACAAAGGAGGGGCTTTCTCATCTTACGTAAGTGGCTACCCTCAGGTAAAGCAACTCAGTTGTTCATAAATTGACCCATTGACCTTCTAATCACTGACAAATTATCCACTGCTTTATTCTACAGTCTTCATTATGCACTGTTATTAAACAGACTAATTTCTTTTTTATTAGGACGGGATCATTGAGGTGCAATAATGACCCTTTTCAGCAACCTCAGTGCGGGGTTATGGAAGTATTTCGGTGATTTTTACATAAATTTTAGTATATTGCGGTAGTTCCCGTGGCGGTTTTTCAGAGAGAGTGACACTGTGGGCTTTCAGGTGTTGTATTTTATAAAAAGTTAATGTGTTAAAAGTTGAAGTCCCTATAGAGGGACTATAGTCCCCTATAGAGGAAAAGTCTTCGTACAAGGTATCCCCTGTCCCAGAAACAAGAAAATCACACAAGTCACTTCCGCGGCCCTTCCTCCCCCGGCGTACGCGGGGGCCGCAGCCCTGGTCAGACCCTCTTTGCAGCGCCGCGGCCGTGTCCGCAGCGATGGAATTTGCAGCTGGTTTTGCGCCTGTGGCTGAACCGGGTTCAGCTCTTCCCACGTGGACCTGCTGCACCGGTGCGAGCTGTAACGCGCGCTGGAGCCGCTCGCTGTGGTTACTGCGCCCACACCAGCGCTTTGTACAGGTGAAGGTACCTCTACAGAGGGAGGTTTGTACGCTGGTAAAACCCCAACGTGAGTGACCCCTCTCACCGCTGATTGACAGAGTAGTCTGAAGCCTGAGCTCTACAGCAGACTTTGAGTAAGTCTGAAGGGAAAAAAGCAGGAAACATGTTTTGCCTAAAATAACAGAGATAACTTGATGTTGCTTGCATGATATTTTTTAACGTTTCCCATCAGTCTTTTCACTAAAGCATTTCCAGTTTTCAAAGGATTTATTGTGAAGGTATAGGGAGTATGGGGGAGGGCAAACAAATTAGGGGTTTAAAATTACTATTAAGTATCTTATTTTCAACCCCCTTGACTGAGATCCTCAGTTCAGAAGGAGAGAAATCAATGAACCATAGTCTACATTTTGAAGGAGAACTAGTGAGCTTAAGTTTCCAATATTAAACATCTTAAACCCAATTTTTCAGAAAGCTCTAAGTACCTGCATTCTACATAGACATTTCCTTTTTGATGTTTCTGATGGGGTGGCAGATGCTGGGACATCTGAAATCAGTCTTGAAAGCTTAGAACAGTATGTTTGTTAAGCATTTGTTTCCCAGTGTCCTTTCAGCTACGAAGGGATGGCATTTTTTATACTTCGTAATGTATGAGCTAAAAAAATTTCCAAATTTAACTATTTCCCCAAAATTTATTTTAAAAGTTGATAACTGGGAGAAGTTACCAACACCACTGAGCGAACAAGTAGATGAAGTCAGAATTTAGCTTTTGAGAAGCTTAGTATTTGATCTTTTTCCTCCTCCTTTGTGTTTATGTGGATTCTTTTGACTCTGAGCTGTGTCATCGGGAGCAGAAGCAGAACTATTGTATGCTCAGATGGGGTATATTCAGTATGTCCTGTGCATAAAATCAAAGGATTTCACAAATTACCATGCAAACCTTATCTGACCTTTCAGAACAAAATTTCCACTGTTCTGGGGTCTGCTTTTCACCAACTCTGTTGGTCCTTCTTTAGGCCCTTTTATTATTGGCGTTAGAAAGCCTGAATTTATGATGTAGAACCGCAGCGGAACACCCTGGCGTGCTGTAAGAAACACCAGGTAGAGAAGTGGAGGCGGGGCTCAGGTGACAACGTGCAGTACAAATACTGTGATAAAGTGTTCCTCTTCTGAAGGACAAAGGCCTAAAGTGCGAGAACCTTTCAGTTTATGAGTTGGTTGCTAATCCCTTTAAAACTGGGAGATTAACTTTTTGTCAATGGGAGCAGGAGTAGGTGCTTAATCTATATTGTTGTAATGCGTAAATGGCTGTATGTTTAAACCCTTCATTTTCAAACACAGAGTCTCAAGTGCCTAAACCCACGGTGATGCGGAAAATAGATCAGAAAACTCTAATTTTTAGCCATTCCAGTTGTGAGTTTGTTCCAGTACTGCTCATCCTTATCTGTTCTTATCATCCCTATCTGCTGAGGGGCTCGTGCTTTCCTTTAAGCACATGGAGAGAGAATCCCAGTGAAATCTTTGCGATCCTGGGTTTCATCAGTAAGTGTTTGTAGGATTGAGCTTAATCTGAGCAACATAGAATCTCTTAGAAGACACTCAGTGAAAAAGCACGAAACAAGACTAGATTTGTTGAGTTGATGAACCGCAAATAATTCAGTCAATTGCAGCATAAGAAACGAACTGGTGATAAATTCTTGCAAATGGGTGGGTATTTCTTAAGCCACTGGTAGGTGTGAGCTATGGGTATTTTAGTCCTTAGCCTTTTGTTGCAAGATTTTTAAAAAAATAAATCAAGTGAAATCAAAGGCTTGGGTTTGCATGATGGGAGCTCTATGGAGATTGTGCCTGGTGATTAGCGTCTCTCACAAAAAGTACTCTCGGTCCAGGTTCACAGAATTATTTCCCTGTTATCTTTGTTGTCGATGGCATGATTGTATATAGATTTCCACAGAAGTGTTCTGTTATTTTGGAGTAAAAGGGACCTGTTGTATTGTTTAAAACGCACTTGTTCCAATTCTGAGTACTTTCCATCTGTTTTCCTATTTCCTTCCTCTTGATAGGAGCAGCATTTCCGCCCCTTCTTACTCTGTTGGAGGGGTGGAGAGGGAGATTCTGTGCAAAGCCTTGCTTAGTTCTGTGTTAGGGGATGTTGCCCAGGGTTTAAGCCCTGTCTTTGGGAAAAGAAAAAGGGAAAGAGGGGAGAAGGAGTAATTTTTGCATAGATGGAAGGCTTTACGAAAAGGGGGCCTAGATGGAGTAGGATCGCCATTTTTGCTACCTTAATGGTTTGTGGGTGGCCCACACAATGCAGGTTTGGGCCCTAGTCCAGGTCGCGGTGAATTAAGGGTCCACAACAGAAGAACCCTTCTTCAGCAAGTGCTAATTTCTCCCGCCTTCCTCTCCCCTCGCCACACGTGCTTCTCTTTGCAGTTCCCGCGGACGGCCGAACGTGCCGAGTTGGCCAAGGAGGAGCGCTGATTCTTCTCTCACCCGTGATACGCAGTTCCTTCCGTGCCCCTCTGCGGGACTTGGGGAATAATCCACGTTTGAGGCACACTGGTCTCCTTTCTGCCCGTGCTGGGGCCAGTCTGAGATAGGCAGAGCTCATCCAGGCTGTCGGCCGCCTCTTGCCCGTGTTAAATAAAAGCAAAAAAAAGGAATTAAGAGGAGAAGAGTATGAAAGAAATGCAGATTTCCCAGGAAGGCGGCCGGGAGACTGAGCCTCGCAGGGTGATGGCAGCGGGGCTCTGTCTCCGGCTGACCCCCAGCTGCCGATAACGGTTCTGATGTAACCTTGTCTTCCCCTCAGAGCTGTACGGTGTAATGGATTTCTTTAAATTAATAATGCGTAAAAGGAGATTTACACCGCAGTGCTAAAATATTGTCTTTGCCTTTTATTCATGCATTTGTCACTGTAATCTCTAATAGAGGTGTTCAGTGGGGGGATAAATAATGAAGGGTAAAAAACTCTGTCATAATCCAGAACCATTTGCAAATTCATCACCAATATTCTTTTGGAAGCAGAGACAGAGGGAAATGAAAAATATATACTGGTGCTAATATATCTCACCGATTTCCATCTCCCATTTATTCAGAGAACCTACTTTGAGCTATGATAGAATGTGAATCCCAGAAATTGCCATTCCTTTTTAGAGACGAGTCTGAGGCTGCCACTGAGCCTCTCGAGCAACAGATTAAATATAGTCAATGAATACTGAGTTAATGTACTTTATAGTCAGACATAATACACTTACCTTGTGTTTTTTGATTAATTAGGGTTTAACTTCTCGTGTACAAAATAGTAAGGAAGTTGTAGCAATTTTTTAGCATTTAAGCTGTTGTGAAAGCTTTTTAAGACATGTTTAAAAAGGCAAGAAGACAAAGGCAAATAAAAAATTCTTTACAGGATTTCTACTTTAGAATATTCATTATTAAATATATTAATCATTGATATTTTTTTAATATCAATATTAAATATATTAATTATTAAAAGTAAGAATGACTGAAGTAAGTTAGAAGAGCCATCCTGAAACAGATGCAATTTTTCATGAAGTTCAGATTCCTTTAACCTTCATAAAAAATGTTGCAACTCCCGAATTTTGAAATTGTGGTCTTGGGACAAAAGAAAATGCGTTATTGCAAAAGAGCCTCCCTTGTCATATTCCCTGCCCGTCTAAGCCTATGAATTATTACAAAATTTAGAGGGTAAAGACTCTTTTTTTTTTTTCCATGGATGAAAAAAGTGATATGGGGGTTATTTGGGTAAGGTCAGAATATGGCATAGTAAGCTTATACGTGAAGTTACAACTAAACACAGGCCATTTTATACCTTGTGGTGCTGGGTGCCAGTGGAAGATGTTTCGGGGCGTGACAAATTTGGGCCTAACCCGCGTGCTAAGGTAGCGACACGGCGCTTTGTGGCCCCGGAGCTTAAGAGTGCCCCAACGGAAGGGAATGTGCTGTTGGGAGCGGGGTTGCTCCCTGCTGCCGAGCCGGGGCTCGGCTGGGACCAGCGAGCAGAGTGAAAACAGAATGTAGTAGCACTCTGAAAAGGGGGAGAAGATGAAATATATCACAAGATAATAAGAAAATAAACCATTAAAAGGCTCTGTTTCCTATTATCATGTGGTTTTATGTTAATGAAGTTGTTCCAGGCCTGTTTGAGTTTAACTCAAGCAGGGGAATATGAGTAATATGAAAAATATGTGGGGATGAAGACCCTAAGTTAAAAAGTCTGTGAAACATTTAATGTTTTCATTCACCATGCATTTCAGAAGAAGATATAAAGCAGCCATAAAGTGGTACGGAAAAAACATTAAGCGCCAGATTTTCCTTTTTGTGATCTCTGGATCTCTGAACCTGTGTTTACAAAAGCAGGGCAGACTTGACACGGATGCTGGTGTGGACAACTGTGGAGATGATCAGCTTCAGATTCATTTATCCCGTTTTCCCATGTTTATGTGAATGCCTTGATGAATCTTAGAATTCCAGAAAAGATGACATGAGTGATAAATTGCCATCTCTGTGTAGGGTATTTGTCCAGATTTAAATAGTGTCGGGGTTTTTTTTAAACTGCTAATTGATTTATAAAAGAAGAAAAAAAGTATTAGAATTTGGAAAGCACCTTTGATCAGAAAAATTGAAAATAATGAAAATGTCCAAACAAAGACTTGAATATTTTTTATAATGTTTTATTTCAGAAAAGCTAAAAAATTTAGCTCTGACCTGAAATGACCTAAATTTAAAAACGGAAAAGAGAAAGCATGAAAAGACTAAGATGTCCCGGATTTAGAAAAACAGGTTCAGTTGTGAATTGAGTTGATCTAAATTTTTTTTTTCAGTGAATTGAAAACCTTGAAAAAACTGGTGTCATTTAATATGCATTGAGCTCTTTAAAGGAAGTTTTGCTTCGAGAATGAACTAAAAGTTTGTGATCTGGGACAGCAAGGATCATATTCAGGAATTGGTTGGAAAATGTTTCCTAAGGTACCTTGTGGGGCAGCAGCAGCAGCAGCAGCATGCTTCCACAGCTTTATCATCTACTGTACATGAACAGCCCAATTTTTACTCCTCGCTTTTTTAGGTCAGTAGGGTCCAGAGCACAGATGTGAGAAACACAGAGGTGCTGCAATTAAAATAGTGAGCTGAGCTCAATTGGAAGAGCTCTCGGGAATGGCTAAGAGCTGACAAAAACAAACAGAGAGAAGCTCGTTTCATTGTTCCGTGCCTCAGAGCTGTGCTGGCTGCTAGTCCTGCATCACATCTAGCTTCTGCTCAGCCAAAAGGGGTTAGCAGGTTTTTGTGAGGTTGGTCTTTTGGTTTTGGTTTGGATTTTTTTTTAGTAACTTTGCTTTCTATTTCCCTGCTGGATATAACAAGAGCAGTAAAGCTAGGGACTCTGAATCTACACCTTGCCCCAGGCAAGTAAAAGATGGTCTTTCTCTCTTTCAAAGCCAGACATCTATTTTCTCAAAGATAAATCTCTTAAAAATCAAAGCAGAGATAAAGAACCTATCACTGATTTAATGAAAATAATTTTAAAAAATGTTATTTCAAAAAGAGAACTTTCTGTAATAACTTCCATGTATATAGTATTCTAAATCGACTGCAGAAATGAACAATAGGTAAGATAGGAAGAAAGGCACTGAACACAAAGACAGGTAAGGAAACAGATTTTCAGATGAGATTCAAAATAACTTATTGACGGGGGGTAGAATGGGAATGGCCATGAAAGGAAAGTAAAAGAAAAGGCTTAGCACCAAACTAGGTGGAGTTTGAAGAAGCTGGGTGCTGCACAACCTAAGTTTAAACACCAAAAAGATAACAAAATTTAAATTAATTAATTCATTTATTTTTAAAAAGTATTCTTTACAGGGTATAGAGCTTTCTTGAGCATGCAGGAAGAGGTTTGGTTTTGTTTTGTTGTTCTGGGTGGATGATGATATTAATAGGCAATACTAGAAGATAGTGGCTGTATTTATTTCTAAATAAAAATAAAATGCTAATTTTGATTGGTATGTTTTCAGTGCATCTGCATTTTTTCCTGAAAAATAAACAGTGAAAACTAACAGCCATTTAGACGCCCAGTTGAGAGCATAAGAATTTTTCCTCTTAAAGAGAAAGCTTTGAGTTCCCTTTGGTAACAGTTAATATTTCAAACAATGTGGGACTATTGCTGGCCAGCAGAAGCAAAAGGTAAAAATATTTTTATCTTAAATATTTTTCTTAATAAGAGCTTCAAAGGCAGAAAAATTGCTTGTTCAACTGCAGTTGACTGTTGTGTGCTGTGGCCTGGCAAAGTCCAAGCTGTAGGGAAGAGAAAACCTTGCGTTTTGGTGGTGTTACTGGGCAGCCTGGAATGTGGATCGTTTTGCCGTGGTATATGGCCCAAGAAGAGTGTTTCTAGCGGGAGGAATACAGGAGGAAGAATTGTTGGGTCGTGCAGATCTACGTGTAGGGTTCTCTCCAGGACTCAATGAGCTGTATCAAGTTTTACAGTAAATCCTTCTGGATTTACCTATCAAGCCTCAATGAAAGTCTTCATAATCAATAGTGGAGAGTGTTAATTAGCCTGGGCGCCGATGGGCTGAAAAGGCGGTGGAATGGAGAGGCAACACCAGATGTTAAATGGGACAGTTAACTGCATTTCCTTGCTCGGACCAGTGGTCTGCCTGTGAGCGAGGAGGTGGGGATGCTGAATGTGTATTACGGAGGAGAGACTCCTGGGGCACATCTGCCGGAGAGGGGGTGGCAAGGCTGAGTGTTTCTTTCCCCATCGCTTTCTGTCGCGTGCTCTGCGCCAGTCGAGGAATCGGACGGGGAGGGAGGAAGGGCTCCTGCCTGAGCGAGATGGGTGCTGGAGGCTGCCCCGGAGCCCCGATTTTGCAGTCCTCTTTAAAACCTGGCTGGGGTGGATGGCACTGCTGAGCTAGTCCTGAAACAGATGACTCCACACAGGTGTTTCATGCAGCACAAATTTTCAGTAGAATGCTGCTTATTAGTGTAAACGCTATTTTTGCATCAAAACGGAATTCTTAAAAAGTGAAAGGCAGTGGATTGTATCGTGCGTAGGGCCATCGGAGCCTTTGCTAATCCAAACGGATGAACACTGCTGTAGAACCAGGGTTAGTGGTTTGCGCCTAGACCCGTTCTTGTTCCTGCTTTGATGTTTAAATTCGTAGGAGTTGTAAATGGGACAAAATGGCTTCGGGGTGGAAGAGCATAAATTGGCACAAGGTGGGTACTTGGTGCTGTCGTAGCGCAGACAAAATGGCAGCAGATGGAACCCCTTATAGCCCCCGGTTATTACTGTATCTGCGTTGCAACATTAAACAGGAATATCACCTTGCCTTCTGTTTTGCTGAAATGAATTAACTGGCAGGAAATCATGGATTTCCGAACCCGGCTTTCCTTACGACATTCCTCGCTGCAAAAGGAGAATTAAACCGGTGAAAGTGAGTAACAAGAAACAGGTTCTAAAATTATTCTCTATGGTAAGAGCGAAACACCACCAACCTGTTTGGTAGCAGTTCTGCTGCTTTTAAAAAAGGGTTTTGGAGAAAGATAAACTGTGACTGAGGGAACTGAGAGTGCAGAGAATTGATTAGTAGATGGTGGGTTGCAACGGAGGCATAATGTCTGTTAGAGGTGGTGATGCACTGCGAACCCCCCAACGACTGCTTCGTAGCGTAGTGCTCGCGGTCGGCGTTATGGCACTCCTCGTTACAGTGTGTTGCTGGGCGTGCTTTCATAACTGGGGGGTGGGGGGGAGAATCCACTGAGCACTTCTGAAAATTCTCTGTTAAATCCCTTATTAGGTTATGAATGGAAAAAAAAAAAGCAGTAAAAACTTTCGAAAGAGATTTTTGGAATTCTCACCATGGTTTTATTATCTTCGTAACTTTCAATGGTCTTACTGTTGAAACTGCTTTAGTGGGAGTTACGGACTGATGGCACAGGGTAAGGCTGAAAGAATGCAGTTTCTTTGCCACTGCTTGTACAATACAGCAGGAACATTCAAAACTATTGCAAAGATTCATTCTTTTCCCTGTTCTTCCACTACCGCAGAGGATGTGTAAGTCTCCTTCCTCATGCGTTTGTACGGGAACTGCATTTCTTCAGATTTCCCTTTTTGGCTGTTTCTGCTGACGCTGTTTTTCAATTTATAAAATTGCAGTCAAATACGTGTATTGTTTTTGATTACTGCAGCACTGTCATAAAGAGGACGAAGACTGTGCCATTTAAGAAATTTAAATTTTCAAAGAATTGCAGTGGTTCGTTTTGGTGTGTATTCTGACTATTTTGCGCGGTGTTCAGAAAGTTGGAATCAGGAGCCACGTTAAAGGAAAAAAATTGGGCCTATATAGATGCCAGAAAGGGTCGTGTGTTACACTGACAGTTTCTTTCGAAGTGTTTCAGGCACGGGTGGCTCCTGCTGTGTGATCTGGGAGCCAACAGCTTTCAGAGACCGTTGTTTTGGAAGTAGGATAGGAGGATTTGTTCAATTCCCTATGAAATGCGGTTACTCGAAATCTTGAAGGGGAGAGGCCTTTGGGAATAAGTTTTGATCAAACCAACTGTGTTTCCAAGGATTTCCAAAATTGGCCCCTGAAAAGCGCTGCTGGTTGAAGAGGTCACCATTCCTGCCGTCTCCCTCAGGGAAGTTACAGGAGGGATGGCGGAACTGGTGATGGGTATTCCTCTCATCCGAACCGGTACCTTATATACCACCGCCGGTACCTTATGTACCACCGCCGCCGTGGTTTGTGTTCGTACGCGAAGCTGCAGGCTGCGTGAGCAGTGACAGTCGGTGGGGAAGGGAGGGCAGCCTGAGACGGACACTCGGAATTAGGCTGCTGCAAGTCCCCACAGCTCGTCTGGAGGCTTGCTATACCCCAGTGAGGGTGGAATGGGCTCCCTGAACCACCTAGACAATTAAAAAGGAATTTATACGTGGTGCTTAATGGAAGTACTTTTGAGTTACAGTAGGTGACTTGATGCTTCTCCTTTCCTCCTTCTCTTACACCTTTACGCCTTCCTCAGTTTTCATTTGCAGCTTGCTTCTGCTCCACTCTCACTATCTAATTTCTCTTTCTCTATCCCATTTTCCCTGCCTCAGCAGCTTAAAAAAAAAAAAATCCTTTCTTTCCTAGCCCTGTGGCTGTGCTCTCCTTTCCTCTGCTCGTGTCCCAGAGCCGTGCTCGGGTCAGCAGCAAGCTAACGCTTTTGTCAGCGTGATTAATAGCGCTGTGGATTGTCGTTAATTCACTGGCTAATGACTGCAACTCTGGCCGCTCCTGGAGTAATCGGGTGATGTATGTGGGGAGCGCGCACCTCATGGCAGAGGTGAAAATCATTTCGACAAGTCAAATATTGTCACAGGGAACAAATGGCTCTCCCTGTTAATAAAAATTAATGAATTTTTTTTACCACTGGCCTGCTAAATGAAGCTGTGGAGTGACTGAGTGGAGGGGACAAGCTCGGTGGAATTAAGCACTTTATTTGATGGTTAAAACTATAAACATCTTTATTACGGTTGTGATAGGATGTGGCAAGTGGTGTTGGGGATTTTGTTTGTGTTCCAAAGAGGTTTGTTCAGATGCACAGAGGCTTTTTGAAAGTTTGTGTCTGTGTTTGCATCGGGAGGGAGAAGATAGAGACAACAAAAGAGGTTTGGTCTGGTATGGTGGGGATGAATGTTTAATGTTGGTACGGAGCGGATCCCTCCCTCCATTCCTTCGAGGAGGTATCCAGAGTGCCCTGGCCGCTCTTGGGCACAGAACTTCGGCAAAGCCACCGCTCCGTGCTTGCCGAGCACTGCTGGTTGGCTTCTGCCTTTCTGGCGGTCCCTTCCCAGCCAAACCTCCAATCGCAGCAGTATTCGGATGGCTGTTGGCGCTTGCTGCCCAGCCTAGGCATGGGGTGGGCCTCCGGGAGAGGTGGTGCCTGTCCCCGGTGGCTTTCGAGGCCAGGCTGGGGAATGGGGTGAGAGAGCAAGGAACGACACGGCAAAGGCAGCCTCCTTGAAGAAGTCAGCAGAGTTTTTTGGGACTGCAGCAGGAACTGGTACTTGATTACCTGTTCGCCAGTGAGCTACGTCTCGTAGGGAGTTACGAAAGAGTTTGGCTCGGTTCACGAGGACTTTTGATTCTGTCTGTGCTGATGAGAAATGTTGGCTCCTATTAGTGAGGTAATTGCCTTATAGATGCCATCTATAGAGCATTTGACTCTCAATATGGAAGGTGCAGCCCACAAGTGCCTCAGATTCCCGAGAGACTGGTGGGAACGCTGCTTGAGTCCTTGTGGTGTTGGTTTTCCCAACCGCTCTAGGTGGGTGCACTCTTACGGGAATGATCAGGGAGCTTTGGTCAACTCCTTTTTGCTTGCATTAGCCACAATTTTTATGCTCTTGCCAGGCTGACCGATGAAGGACCGTTTGAAAACCCTGGTATTAAGTAGAAAAATGTCAAATAACCCCGATCTAAAGCCTTATTTGTTTAATCAAACATGTACAGGAAATCATCTTCAATTTCCCCATTCTAAAGTCACATATATGAAGAAAAATACCACTTGACCTGTGAGAGATCTGTAACATCTTCCAAGTTGTGTATTTGGCTATCCAGGGAGCAGAAAAACGGAGGGATTAGAGAAGGAAAACATGGGGAAGCGTTAAAATAAACAAACAAACAAGAGACGTCAGTGCTACGCCGGAGCGAATGCTGAGCGAGCGGGTGGGCTTTGCAGAGCGGGGCAGAGCGGCAGTCCCGCGGCTCTTCTGCGTGCGCCGGTGCTGTAGGAGAGGACCCCGCACGCTGCCTTTCTTCTGCTCTCTGCAAGGATGCTCCGACAACGACCATCTCGGTCAACACAAGGAGAAATATTTATACTACTTAAAAATGCAGTGCTGCTTACAACAAGGTGTGGGTGGTATCTTGGGAGAAGTGAGGGCTTCGTATGCTTTTGGGTTGTGTTTCCCTTAATGAACTTCTTTTCCTGTCTGAATTTCATTTCAACGTAACCATGTTTGCTGCATCTAGGAAAACGATCTCAAAAGCACCACCACAAGAAAGCGGAATGCCATTGTGGTGATTTTAATCTACTTTATGTGGATACAATTTTATGGGTAGCAAGGTTTAGAAAAGTGTTTAAATCAGTGAACAGCAGCGAAAACTTCCTGCATCAGGGATTATTAATTGTCATGTAATTCAGGACGGAGATGCTGTCTTTCAGACTAAACACTAAGCAAAGCCTTGATTGGTTTTGACTGTTAAAGATCCCATTAGGATCTGAACTCCCATTTCCTCGGTGAAAATGCAGTAGTGTATTGGATAATGATGTATTGTCCAGGTTTAATGTTTTTCTTTGAGGTGAAGTGTTCTTCCCTTACACTCTCAACTGTGTGCAGTGCTTCTGAGTGCTGGTAAATGAGGAATTTGATTCCAAACATGACCAGTTTAGAGATGTCTAAAAAAATATTGGAACACCTAGTTTATAATTTATACATTGTATTAGAGACCGTGGGGATTGTATAAATGCAGGAGAACATCAAACAACATTTTGCTGCAGCTTCTGCTTTCGAAGTATATTTTATTAGTGTACTTCAGCACTGGGTTTGGCATATATTTCGTAGGGAAATCTGCCCTATTTGTCAGTGAGAGAGACAGAATAAATTAAAACTTGATGAAGCAATCCCAAATCTGGGTTAAGCGTTACTGTGTTTAAAAACAAATTCTTTGTGGTATTTAAAGAAACAAAGAGCCTGTCTTTTGAAAAGACTTTGAAAAGTATAAATTTAATCTTAGTAACTTATGTGAAAGTCCACTGGTACGTACTTACATGAAACAGTGCTGTATGAAAACACACGTTGTTTTGACCTTGTCTAGGACACTGCAGAATCATTCATATTTTTAATAACATATCTGTGAGCTTATGCACAGATATCTGCTGCTAGGAAATTAGGTCAAGAACCATATGTGCTTAATTGTAAAAAGTTTTCTGATGGGGCTGGACAATATTTGCTGAATAAATCTTAATTGTTGTGTGGGAGTTTATCAGTATTATTTAACTTCCAACAGGAAAGGGAATTTTTTTTTAACAAGGCTAAAGTGTTGGTTGTTCCATAAAGTTATGCTGAAATATCTTGAACTTGAAGTGATTTGGCAATGTTGAAGTGAAATATTTTGGAGCATGTTATTTAAAAAAAAGTCTGAACTCATACCTTTCTTCCAATGAAATAAAATTTCAAAGTTGTATCATTTTTTTATGGGATTGCCATGAGGAGTTTTGAAAGAATAGTATTTCTCCAAGCACTTCCATATTGGTTCCTTGTTCTGCGGATACTGATGCAGAAGGGAGCAGGAGAAGCCCTACCTGCACAGCAAAATTTCACTGGTTCGTCTACGTACGACCATTTAAGCCATATAAGTTAAGCTTTGGATCCCATTTCCAAACTCGGTTTCAGTTGGCTGCCTCGCCTGGTGCAAAGGCTCAGTGCTTTAGTTGTCTTATACTGCTGTAACTCAGTATTCCGTAATGCTGGAGTTCGGTGCTTCTGTTGGACTCCTCAGTGGTCCGGGAAGGTCCCTGATGGGGGCCCAGGGCAGGATTTGCTTTGTGTCTTATTTCCAGAAGAGGAGGCTGGAAGTGTACTGTCGCTTGGGAAAAGGTTTAAGCTTTCCTACAGCGAATGCTGCTATGGTGGATCTCCTTAAAAGAACCAGTCTAGTAAAAGAATGGTGAAGCTGTCAAGACTCAGGTTTCTTTTCTCTGTTGTCTTGTGGTTTTTTGTTTTAATTGTAATTTTAATCATGCCTTTTACTTGAGGGAGCCCTATTCTCTTCAGTTAGGATCGTGGGTCTCTGGCAGCCAAAGTCTGCTTATCCAATGTATTTAAGCCCATCAGCTATCTGTACCACTCTTTTTTTTTTCCCTTTCTTTCTTTTTTTTCTTTTGCGTATTTTTGTTAGCCTAGAATTTTTATTTGATGAGAACAATGATTTTTATTTTTTTTTAAAAAAACATCCATGCTGTTTTTAACTTACATCAGGCTGTTGCAATACATATCTCTGAGAGAATTATTTTCAGCGTGGAATTGGAGCTTCCACAAAGCCACATCTAAATTCTTGTGTGCTTCATTATGTGTTTTTTCCGTTTCTATTATATTGTAATATATTGTTCTGCAATGATCCTTGAAAAGTGGTTTTTAAACTCCATGACTGAGATTGAAAGTTGTCAGCTGGGCAGAAGAGATTAATTTTCAAATTTATAGTAAATGAATACGTGGCTGAATATACCTCTTTCAGAGATGGCTGACTTTGCTTCAAATAGTAAATAACATTAGGCAGAGCTTCTCCTTCCCGTCTTGCTCGTAATCGCCGCAGTCTCCTTTGCCACAGCAGATTGACCAGTCCTGACACGCATCTCTTTAACGTGGCCATGTGACTGTTAAAATCCAGGAGCTGAAGAGTTAAGGCACAAATAAAATCTCAAGTTCAGACTGTCAGCTTAGATAGTGCTTAGCAAGGGTCGAGGAAAAAAAGCCAGTTGTGATTTAGAAGAAAAACAGTGAGATTTGACCAATTCCATGGAATACCTTTCTTAGCCCCAGGGCAAGTGGAAGTGGTATATTAACCAAGGAATAGAGCAGAGGAGGAAAAAGGCCAAATCACATTTCTTTGAAACAAAGAGGCTTTTTACCAGGAACAAGCCTTGATAAAAATTACAGTGGCATCGCAAGTCATTTCACCCGCTCTGCCTCGGGCTATATTAAAGCAGTGAGGAAATAGGGGATGCAGCAGCCCTGAAATACAAATACAGTAGTCCCGGGAGCGTTTTTAGTATAAATAATCCTTTTTAGAATAATGTAGTGGCTTTAAATAGGGCCAGGTGGTGGGTGCAACACCCAAGATTGCTTTGGAAAAGAGCGGAGGGAAGCAGGATAGCGTACCTCTGTCTGGACGTGGGTATGTGCCCTGCAAACGCCGCGTCTTCCTCACGCTGCCGCTTCTCCCCAGGTTCTGACTTAAAACAGAATCAAGTGAAATCAGCTTAAAAATTACGTTAATGGCTCTGGGAAGCTAAGCCACAAGGATACCGTGGTGTGATTGTGAGTGGAATGGGTGTAAAACTACGCCGAGTTCCCTGGCGTTGGGTGAATTTCCATTGGAGATCATGAGATTCCTACAAATGTACCCACCACTGCTTGACATTTATTCGATGCTCCTTGGGCGAGTCCTGTAACCCACCTGCAAGATGCCCTGGAAACCTACCCGTTTAACAGCGTCTGCTCACAAAGTGGTAGGGAAGGATTATAAGTAGTGTTATGTCCCACCATCCTTTGTTGAACTTGCCATCATTCCTATCCTATATTTTGCTGAAAAAGTCTGGGAGCACTTTCTCAGTCAGAAGCGACTTGTAAATAGACTTCAGTGGCAAAAAGCGGTGGGATTAAACATATGCTCAGTTCTTTGTCAGGTACTTTTGTTTTTCTTGTGGAGAGGGAAGCCTGTCTTTAAAGAGCACTTGAGTGATCAGGAAAAAAATGCCCCAAACAGTGGTCTCTGCAGAGGTGCTCACAATGCAAACGTTTATTGGAAACTAGGATGTGAGACATTTTGAGGAGAAATAGAGAGAGAGCTCTGCAGAGAAAGGGATTTAAAAAAACAGTTGTGTTTCTTACCATCATTGCTTGCCCCATTAAAATTCCATTTTTTCACAGTACTTAAACATTTCTGTAATCCATCAGAACAGTGGTAGCTGGAGAGGTGCTCGGCCCAGGAAAGGAGTTCCATTTTGTTCCCATAATATCAGTAACTTGACTCCTCAGCCTCCTGGTGGGAAATATTTAGGAGACCTCTAAGTCAGCCTCTGCTGAATTTTCCTTATTTCCATGTTTGAAATCCGACGGGTTAAACGTGAGCTGGAAGTTGACTGAATGGATTTAGTTAGAGGGGCGTCTCAGCCACAAAGGTCAGATGCAAATCTGAGGTTCAGTTGCCCATCACAGTGCTTGATCGTTGCAATGTTTTTCCCTCCATAAAGCTGCAGCATCAATTTATGGGCAATTACTGCTAAGGAAAATCAGTTGGTAATTCCCACTTTTAATAGTTATGAAAAAAGGGCTGACAATATGATCACAGTGCTTTCTAGATGCCCAGGACACAGAGAAAACACAATTACTTGTGACTCTCATTGTGGTTTCAAGGCCACTGTTGGGCTCGGTGGGCTCTAGAGGCAAGTTAAGGATGTGTGGGAGCACTGAAATAAGGATGTGTGGGAGCACTTTCAACACAAGCACTTGAAATAAAACTCAAAGCAAGTCAGGGGCTGGCTGTATAAAACCCCACAGCATTCCACGTGCTTCGGCAGCGAATCCATAGAAAGCGGGAACGCCATTTCCAGTAGATCTTTGAGCGGAGGCCTCTGCTCCCAGCCCCCGTCCAACCTGAGAAACGTGTCCTGTGGTTAACGCCTCTGTAGGAGGGGACTCTTCACAGTCGGACCAGGGATCCCTCTCTACGGAGCCCTGTCTGTTCTTCATCATAGGCTTGGGACAGGGACATGGGCTTGTGGCCAAACCACACTTCCTAATGAAGAAAAGTTGAGGGTTGTGAGTAGAAACTCAGGAGCAGCAGCCAAAGCCGGGGAACTTTCCAGTAACAGGTAAAGCAAGTCCGTGCCCCCCCACACCCAGGAATGAGCTGGTTGACGTGTACGCATCTGGAGTCGGCGGCGGATGTCCTGCTAAGCCCAGGCAGGCAGGCGGCACGTCAGGGAGCAGCGCCCCAGCCCCGGGTCCTGCCCGGGGGCTCAGACCCTGCCCGCACATGGGGCAGCCCGGGGCGGAGGCTCTCGGGGTTCGTCGCGGCACAAACCCACCCAGAGGAGTTCGGCACAGTGGTGGTGCAGTGCCACATCCTCGTCTGTCCTCCGTTCCGGTGATCATGAGGTTTGCTGTCATCTCTGCGCAGAGATGCCGCGTGTTCTTTCGGTGTGCCGCTTAACACGGGTATATAAAATCTCAAGAAACAAAAGCTTCAGCCTAATGTTTGACAGCTCTCGGTGTATCCTGTTTGGGGAGGAACAGCCTCTTCTGAACCAAGAGAACTTTTTGCACAGATCTTCACTTGGCTCTCAGGTCTGGAAAAAACATGGTTCTTAGGTTAAACCGAAGTTTGAGGCTGCTGCAAAAATGTGTCCATAAATTTACTGAATAAAAACTCCATCGTTGGTACACAGCTCTAGGAGGGCTCAGCTCAGTGGCTGGGTGGGATTTATGTTCTGCTGAGAGGTCTTGAGGTGGAACGGTTTGATTTGGTTTCACCAACGCAGAGGTGCGGTGGATAATCTGGGAACCTCTTTAGCAATAGGACTGTGCTTTCTGCTTCTGCTGTTCATGACTGAAAAGTATGTGAGATAATGGTAAACGCTTTCAAACACTGAATTTTAAAAACTTGGCTAATCCATTAGAAAAAAATGCAACAAGTTTTACAGATTTTTTGGGGGGTTTAAAATAGAAGGGTAGATGGTAGAAAATAGCCTGAGTACAAGGCAGGCTTGAAATACAGATCTAGAAATCTGGTAAATTTGTGCATATCTGAATTAAAAAAAAGTAAAATCTATATAGTGTTGTGAGTGCTGAGGAAAATACAGTTTGCAGAGTACAGTGTTACTCAGGATGGTGAGAGTGTGAAGCAGTTTCTCACTGTTTTTGCAGAACTCCGCTGTTTATTACGCGATATAAAATCGGTGAGCTTCGCTGGATTTTTTTTTTGGCCAGGGATGGAAAATCCAACTTATATTGTGGCATTAAAATGTGTGCCTCTGTGCCTCTGAAAATAGAGCTGTGCTTTTGACACCCACCTCACGGCTCAGTCCTCTGTCCTGCATTGATTCACGGATTCCCTTTTATTCTGTATAGTCTGTTGACGCCGTCCCTTTCCTTGCTCTGCCCTCCCTCCTCTCCTCCATGCCTGGGGTATGTTTGTCTGGCTCACGTTAGGAAATATAAATTGTTATCGATTAATATTAATATTTAGCATGTTTGTGAAAATGTCTTTTCCCACTGCTATTAATCTGCTATGTTAATAATGCCAGGACTCCTGTTCTGGACCCTGGGGAACCCACAGTGAGTGGAATGACAATGAGACGGTGACAACAGCCGAAAAGCTTTCACTTGGCAAAGATGTGAATTCCAATTGCAAGGTCTCCTTTTGGAGACTTACAAATGCTTTATTCTTGTTCTGTGGTCTGACATCCAGGACCGAGAGAAATATCCAGCATCGTTTGTTAGTTTTTGGAGAGCTAGTCTAACTGCATTTATTTATTTATTCTAAATAGGTAACATTTCTCTTAGTGGAGAATTTATCTTGCAGTCATTTTTAAAGTTCCACTTTACTGCGTTTCCAGCAAAGAAATTTCTGTAGAAATGGAGCATTTCTATAGTTTTATAGATTTTTAAAGGGGGAGGTATTTTGTAGCAAAAATAAGCAAACCACTGAAAAGCAATTACGATTTTTCTTTACGAAGTGGAGCGTTTTCTTTAGGCTTTCATCTCTTCTTTTGCACATTTTCTTTCTGTTGTATTATTTCTATAGATTCTTCACAAATGTTTGTTACGACTGTATGTGTAATACACTGTACATTTCTTGTGACGCTTCATTGGAGCTATTATGTTGTAAATAGTTTAGAGACAGAAATCCCAAAGGCTAATATTTTTGCCAGTGGCTTTAATAATACAATAGTAGAGCTTTTTTTGCTTAAAAGAACCTACTTTATCTACTGCCTCCAAATATGCATTGAATTAATTTTTTAACAGAGCACAATTTGTAGAAATCTCATCTTGAATTCAAATATAAAACAAAATACTGAACACAGAGACATCAGGTGAAGTGTAGTTATGGACAATAACGTTCTCTTAAGAGTTTGATTCTAAAAGGACCTTACGTGGAAATATTTTTGGTGCCTGGTTGAACTAGACTTTTACTGGAAATATAATAGTGGCATTTAGTGGCGAGTAATTTGGACACTTTCCCTGCTGGTTTTACTAGAGGAAAATGTGTATTAAGGAACACATTGAAATACTGTTTCAGGCTTTATTCTTCGTTTCTGCCAGCAGAAATCCCTTAATAAAAGAAAACACTTAATTTTTTGCTTAAAACTAAAGGCACTTTAAATCCTTAGTACATGTTCTTCTTACAGCCAAGTTCTGAAGGAACTGGGTTTTTAGAATGTTTATTGAAAAATACCTCCGATTAACTCTTCTGCTCTGTACTCGGGCATTATCTGTTCCTACAGCTCACTGCTGATGTAATTGTTTTCCATTTCTTTTCAGTAAAAGGACTTGAGTCTGCTTTGAGGTATAATTACAATCAAGACAAACCAGACCATAAATGTGAAACTTGAAAAATGGATATACAAACTAAACATGGAAAAGGTGTTATGTTTGGAAATGTTTAGTTTTTATCATAGTCCTTTTCCTTTGCGTTTGTCCTCTCTCCTTCTCCTGCCTCATCCCTCACTGTCTCCATCTCTGAATAACTCTGCGGTTCTTGGTATTCTCCAGGACTAAATTGTTTTTTAATACATTCTGCAGCACTTCTGCATGAGACAGAGGTTCAGGGAAGTTCCATGTGTTATGTCCTCAGCCACCAATTGCAAAGAGGGAGTAACTGGAACGACAGACTGGGACACCCAAATACAGCAGTAGCCAAAAGTTTCCCGTGGTGAGAAGCGCGCGTAGCTTGCTCCTTTCTGAAATTTTACACAGGAGGTGTGTTGAGACCTGCGCCTCCTTTGGACTTAATTTCAGTGACATGTATAAATAAAAATTTCCATGAGTACTCCTGCAAATGTGAGTGTTTTGGGGTGGCATAATTTGCATGGGTTTGTCAGAACGGGTGTTGATTACCCCAAAGTGATGTTGCCGAGTTACAGGGAGCTTGGCAATCTGATTTTTGAACGGCGGGGTCTGTCGGGGCTGTGTTACCTGACCACTGATTTCCAGGACACAAAATCAGCCTCTTCCTGCTTCTTGAGCATTCCTGAAATACTGTGCTTCGTAGTGCGTAAGGAAAATACAATTACAGTGTTTTAAGGGAAAATACAGAGCAATAAGGTGAGAGAGCTGGAGTTCGGGTGTCCGCTAGAGCTGGGTAAGAAGGGTTTGTTAACGGTATCAGCTCAAATCTGGCTGGATGTTCGGATGATTTGAGGTTAGCAGAATCTGGATCTGAATTTTATGTGCACCTATTCAGTGGGATTTAGCCGGTTGGTTTGTCGGTTGGAGCAAAGCCAATAACCTGTGACTTACCTATCGCAATGTGCGGCTGCTGCATCGTCAGCAGGGAACACGCAGTACCAGATCTTCACCTGGAACCAGTTTGATTGTCCCTACTTCCTTTTAATCGGAGCGTTTTGGGCGCTTTGACATGATAAAGTGAGAGAGCCTCTGAAAACCTACGGATATGTTCTAAAGAAGAAACAGTCTTACTTCACTGAGAAGTACATCTAATGCGCTTTATGTAGTAGTGTCATCTGTTACTCAAGGCCCAGGATTTGTGGTGGGGGGAAATCAGGGAGAACCGAAACCAAAAAAATCATTATTTCAAGCTGGATATTTCTAGATATGGAGCATTTCAGCATCTGTGGAAGAAAAAATAACGCAAAATAACAGCAAGTTATAGCAGAATTGCCCATTAAACTAAAAAATTAAATAGAGGATTGTATTATAATTTCTCAAAGGTTGAAACAGATGGTGTGGCGCTCCTTTGGCACAGCGGCATGTTGGCAAAACCACTTCCCATTTGTGACCACTTCCCTCCCTATACATTTATCACCCAAGTCTTTTTTCAACCGTAAAACTTGTGATGATGAAGGGTTTCCATGAGTCAATGAAAGAGAAAAAAAGGCATCTCTAAATGTTCATTTAAAGCAGAATTTACTTTTTCTCCTTAGTTAGTTGTATGGAAAACCTTTTGGAGCATTGCTGCGTGGTCTGAGACCCGTGCAGAGCTGTGGCCCCCACCCGTGTGCGGGAGGTCGCTCTGCGGCAGGTTCTGGTTGGGTTGCTGGATGTGATGCTTTCTGACCAGCACCCACTGGCAAACGCTGTGCTACTTACCAGTACAGCTTAGATGGAGGAGAAAAGTTCTTGTGATGAATGGGAGGAAGAAATTATGTGACAGGCTGAAGAATCTTAAGTAACTTATTCTTTATTGTCTTTTCTTTACGGCCATTAAAATTAAATTAGTATTGTCTGTGGATGGAGGAAAAGCCATTTTTGTATGGCCATGAAGTGTTTAATGCTTTGATGACATTCTTAGTGAAAGAAGAATCATTCTTGTCACCACAGTTTTGTCACTAATTTGCATCCTTTCTGGCAGAAGAAGACCCAGATATTTCAGATGAGCTTCCAGAGATGGTCTTGCACTGAATTTCAGGTCTTGGGCTAACGTATGGAAACTCTTTGAAGTGTTACGAATAGCAGCCATTCTTTTCTTTAGTCTGAAGACTCCCTGTGTGTTGAGGGGAATGTGCCTTTGTAGGTGAAGTGTCGTGCCAACAGCTGGTTACCTTCACCAGTAGAGTGACTGGGAACCCATTCCTAGATGAACTGAATGATGCGGTCTTATTGCGAATGGTGTTGGACACCTTGACTTTTTTTATTTTGATGCTGCCGTTCGCAAAGCGTGCTGCAGAAGACCTGCGTCCTAAAGAACGTGAGCCCGTGCGAGAGGGGATGCCAGTTCCTGGTGCTGCAAAGTGCTTGAAATTTGTGGAAATGGGGCTGTGTAACCCAGGCCAGGCAGACTCAGTCCAAGTAGGGACTAGGTTTCTGATTTTCTATTGTATTTCAGCTGTGGCCATCAGGTGGCAATCTGATCACTGAGATCATTCACTGTTCTGAAGTCGCTGTTTGGGTGGGTGCTGCTTGGTGCTTTCCAGTGGCCTTTGTGATTTACAGATGTGTCTTCCAGGTCTTGGTGTGCGCCTGGCCGTCAGCTTTCCGCCCTGTTCCGCGTGAAGGGAGAGCGGGGAGTGAGGTTCGTGCAGAATTCCGACTGGAGTAAGGCAGGGCATAGGATAGGTACTCGTTATAATTTACCTGAAGCAAATTATAGATGGGCAGCACAATATTCGGAGGTAACGAACCCTGTCAGTTGTTGGCAGTAGTTAAGCACATACTTGCTTAATGTAAGTATTTGCACTCTTGGCTGATTTAGGCTGTAATGTCGATGATTTGTTCCAGCTCTGCTGCTCTACAAATTGGTCATAAAAATGACTTTATTTTTGCGGATGAAACATACTGAGTGTACAGCAAATAGAGACAGAATCCTGTCACCCCAAGTTAAAAACCGTAGGTGGTCTTGTTTTCTGGAGGTGTGAAATATTCCATGCCTTCTTCCTAACATAGCACTATAGCTGGATTTTTTTTGTTTGATTGTTTCTTCCCCGGAGAATGTTTCTAAAGGAAAATCCATACAGTGCAAGAACCTCGGTACGTTCCGTGGAGTTGTAAAGGTGGTGGGAACGTCCCTCTTTGGGTTGGAAAAGCTGTTTGAGGTCTCCCACTGCTCTTCCTCCAGAGTCAGAAAAATGGAAACGAATCCCAGGGAAGTCCTGGCCCAGGGGGTATTTTTCTAATGATACCTTTCATTTTATAATAATTGCCCAATAACAAACAGTTCTAGACAGTACTATGGTTTTAATACCTGTATGCATTTCTAAACTTACAGCTTGGAAGAAGTTGCAAAGTTTGAATAATTAAGTAAAAAACCCCTTTCAACGACCAATTAATCCCTAAGGAAAAAGAGTCTGTCAGTCTCTGACTGTGTAGTTTCAGCCTTGGCTACGAAGTCACAATTCTGTGTGCGTATTTGTATTTTCTACTCTTTTGCTCAAATTCTTTTCTTGGGCCTGAGGTTCCAGGTTAGCTTCTGAGGCAAAGTATGAGTTCAGTGGGTGCCTGTAATTCTTCTCCTTGTTTAGAGAATGAAAATACCTGATTTTTACACGTATGTTGTATTAATACAGACTAATTTGACAAGAGCATCCTCTGCCCTGGCAGCATTGCAGACTTCAGCCCGTTGTTGTTCTATGCACAAGTAAAAATGAGCTGTTTTCTGCGACCATCCTGTTCTGGAGCTGTCTGCCACGTTTGAGCGTGGAAAGTCACCCGGTGTCAGCCACCAGCAGTGCCATGGAGTATGACAAAAGTGTTACGGGCTCAGCCCGGTGTTCTCTTTGCGCTTGATATTCCCATTGCTCTCGGTGGGAGTTCTGAGGACAGAAGGAATGTAGGATCGGGCCCAGTTTGATGTTTGTTTCAAGGTCAGTGAAATTCAAGGCAGATTGTGCCTACTGATCCGACAGTGGTTGCCTGAAATAATTCATTCTTGGTGTGCTCTGTAAGTGTCCCTGGCGAAGGAGCTGGAGATGCTCTTTGCAATGTATGTGGATGTAGAAGATACTTAGTCATTTCAGATAAGTAGATATTTCCTTAAGAGATTTCATATTCGATAATAATAATAATAATATTAATAAACACATTAAAAAACAAATACAAAACATACAAAAAACCCCACCCGAAATCGAACGCAGTGTTTCTTTTACCACCATTTCCTTTAACATCAGACTTTCTTTTTCTTTCATTACAGCTGCTAAATAGATTATTCATGAGGTCTCTCCCGATACTAAAGCATCACTCTCATTGTTGCAAGAACCTCATTGGTGTCACACAGATTTTAAGCCTATGCCCATATCTGATTATCTGTGGAAACAACCTTTCAATGGGTCTTTTTATTAAGTAATTTTGCCAGTGAGCTTTGAAGGACTAATTTTAGTTTCATGACAATAACAATAAGGTCAAGTTGTATTTCTGTACTGCTTTTCACATAGCCAGACGTTCCAGAGCACTGAAATACTTGCCGTTGGAAGAGGGGCAGATGTAGGACAGCGTGGTTGTCACCAGCGAATGGCCACATCCCCCGTGCAGCTCCGGAGTAGCAGCCAGCTGATTTGGGAGGAAACTCGGTAGAGCTGAAGATTGTTCCTGAACGACAAGATGTTCCCTGCCTTTTTTTTTTAACCAGTTGTGTTACCTCTGTACATGCTGAGAGGAGCACTGAGGTTGATAAATGGTACAATATGCGCTGGCAGCAATCTAGAACATTCTGCAGTGCAGTGATTATAGGCGTAGCAGCAATGCAACAACCAGAAATTAAGGAGGTTTGATCAATACTGAAGAAGCAGTGGAAGTAGATGGACTTGTTGCAGATGCTCTAATCAAAATTAAACCCCAGCTGCTGAATTTGCCTAAAATCCCTGGAATAGCCATGACCTGTGGAGAAGATCTGCTAGAGCATCTGTACGGCTTGGGGAAATCTGCCTGATATCTCCGGGAGCCCTTTCACAGCAGGACTACCGCTTACTTCAGAGGCGGGCTCAGGCGGCGCGCTGCCCGGAGCTTTGCCCGGGGGCTGCCCCGGACTGGGCAGGTGGAGCTGGAAGGGAGGGCAGAGCTGGAGCTGTGCCCTCCAAAAAGCTGTGCCGGGCAGGGACAGCCCCGCGGCCCCCTCTGTCCCAGCGGCGCTGCGCTGAAGGAGCTCAGGTACAGGAAGGGCTCTGGTTTTCCCCGACAGCCCTGGCGGTGAAGAAATACCACGTAAAAGCTATTGATCTAAATATTTGACTGCGGTGACAAACCCAACGTGCCTACATGTTCCTGTTTGGTGGTTCTGCTCACACAGGTGCCGTATGGTATCTCTTGTGTCAGAACTATCGTGCCCTGGAAACGTCCTTTTCGTTGTCATTTCACGTCTGGTGCCCGTCCCTGACAGCTGATTGTAGCAACTGAAAAGGCAGAAGCAAAAGATTACCCGTGTTCCACGATTTCTCTTGAAATATGAGGTCAGATGTGGGTTCAACTTCAGAGTAAATTAAAATTGAATCAGAACTGCCCTGATTGTCCCATAGAAGAAATTAAATTAGCGGTGTTCAGTCGCGAGGTGTCTTTATACTTTACTTGTGTCATTTGGAAATTTTCGCAGGTCGTGCTCCAATAAACCCAGTTTTGCTTTTCAACTCAGTTGGAATTCCTGTTCCTTAAGTGCAAAAGAGGCTAATCATAGAGTAGAAAATAATTTGACTTGCTAATACCAGGAGAGAAAACATTTACAGCAACCACAAGTATTTTCAGGATTATGGAGTGTATCATGCTTATGAAAGCTTGTTTCTGGCGACGTGTTTGAGTAAGGAGGGTTGCACTTTTTAGCAGAGGAAACATTTGTGAGCTGTAGCAGGGAGTTCTCTGTATTTCTCAAAAGCTGGAGCAAAAAAATGTTGGCAGAGGAATCAAAATCCTCTTCTTTAGTCAAGTCTGCCACCGGGTTTCTTAGGCATGAACTCAGGAAAATCTTTATTAGGCATAAAAAAAAAAAAAAAAAGAGGAGGAGATGTGTCTTTCGCACAGAAGGTGTATTCTGAGGATGTAGAAGAGATGTAGTATGTACACCTTAACTCGAGCCTTGCTTTTGCAGCTATTCTTCCCTGATGGTTTCTGTTTGGCAGCGAGAACTGTCTTCCATGCTGCAGTGAAAACTGTAATTTTTGTTGGGTGCTGTTTCCCCCCCGATTACATCAGAGGTCAGTCATTAATATGCACTGTGGGAGTCCCTCTCATTTCTGCGTGGTCCACAATGAGGCGGTTGTTGGACTTGTTATCATAGTGGAAACTACTGTGCAATGAAAGCACAGTCATGCTGCCTCATGTTTAATTGAGAGATGGCAAATCTGTTCCCAAAATACTTCAACTACTTGTATTGTATGACAAATGTGTTTTTCTTTTCCCCTTCATCTGTTACCCTCCCCCCCCTTTTTTTCCTTTTTGGATGAAAAAAAGCTCCTCTTTCGTTACATGTGAATGTTGTAGCTTAGCAATTGACTCCTCTTGGAAAAATCCCCAAACATTATTACCCTCTGAGTCTACGGTTTTCACTCTTAAGCTTCATCTCTCTCATATATTTAACGCTCCCTGGGACTTGCTTTTTTTTTCCCCCTCTATTTTTTTTTTTTTGCTGTAGTATGTTCAGAACTGGTTGTGTAACTTCTTCTCAAGCTTATTTCACGTTCATAGTGATGTTTGGCATCATCCTAGGTGTGTTCTTGTAGGACGTGGTCAGCAGGGATGCCTTTACGCCTCTAGAGGGTGAGGCAGGCCACATCCAGAGAATTGTCCTTGAATACTCTACGCTTCGGGATATAACTGTATTCTGCATATATAAGGCCTGGTTCTGAGCTTATTTACCCTGAATTTTTCTTTACCTGCCGTAGCTCGGTCAACTCTTTGCAGTAAGAGTTCGTGTTATGAAATGCCTGGGCCACTGAAAGATGCTTCCAGATGGTCACTAGGCTGGTGGCAGTGCTTGAGAGTTACTTTGGGTGTCACTTATTTTTTTGATCAGGAGCAGCTGTTCAGTCTATGTGTAATTTTCTGATTGGTGAAAATTATTTAACATTAAATTAATAAATTAGCCCATCTCTATACTAGTTTTATTCCTATCAGATAGAATTTCCAGAACCGTAACTGGGAAGCTCAGCTGATTTTTTGGTCAGTGCTGGTAACCTGCTCAACACTTGCTGTCTTCCAAGTCAGTTTATTCATCCTCCTTGGTTGCTTGCCACTTCTTTTGCATCGTTCCCTCTATTAAATTTGATTCTGCATTTCAGTGCGCCTCTTTTAGAGGTTCTGCTCTGAGACATCCCTGTTAGAATAATATTTGGGTGCATGCGTAAGCACTGTTTGCAATTCCTGGAGTTGCTTTCCCTTTCAACAGATAGAGTATCTTTTCTTTAGTGTTGAAAAAGTTGGGTATTAACAAACACCTTTTTGCTCTGTGGACTACAGAATTGGGAGGAAATAGTAATCCACGCGGAGTTTCAATTAGTGGCTGAAGTTGTATGCTACAAAGCTGATGCGCTAGCCAATGGGAATACTTGTATTTTGTTAATGAAGATTAATTTGTGATTAATAACTATGGATGTATTATGGTGTAGCTGCAACTAACTTTCAGTAAATGCAATTTCATGTGAACCATTTTTGCTTTAGACAATGAATCTTAATTTTCTTACTGACTGGTATTTTGGAATGTTACTTTAACATTTTACCCAGCCTTCTATTACAACTACAGTTTTCTTGCCAGCTAAACCCCCCGAAGTAGCATAAATTCTGCTTCAGTTTGGTATGAGGCATGTGAGTATCAGTTCATCACATTTAATTCAAATAGAGTATTCTAATATGCTATCCAGCACTCCAATTAATGTAGCAAAAACTTTGAAGGTACATAGTAATTGCTTTTTTATTCCTAGTAGCTTTCAGAGAAGATTTCTGAAACTTACTTTCTTCTTAATCTCAAACCATTAGGGTGAAAATGCTCTTTTTTCGTTGGAGTGAAATTTCATTAATGGGCTTTGTGCACTGGGAAGTTGGAACTAAAGGTATATGCATATCATTTTTCAGATATAGGAAATATGAACACAATTCTGATCTCTCTATGTTTAAATCGTTTATGACACCCGAATAACGGTTCACTTGAGTACAGCGTATGACGTTAAAGGATTATACTTTGTATGACAAAGATCGTAAAATCTGTAAAAGGCCCTGTTTAGCACTGAAGAGGTAAATGCATCCCAAAGATTAAGTCTGTTGTCCTCAGTGGAGTTCCTTTGGAAAATTTCTCTCTTGCTTTAGCACTCACTTGGATGATCCCGGAATCCTCCAGCCGGTTCTCACATAGATAGTTCAAAAAAGTCGTTGAAAAACCACAGATGGTTCAGTCAGGAGTCTTTAAAGGGTTGAAAACACACATTTCAGTGAAAGATATTCTATCCTATGTAGCTCATTCAAGAGGTTAAGAGGTGACATCCTCAAAAATTGAAAAGGGAGAGATGTTGAATGCAGAAGGTAAAAAGCAGGCAGAGTGCTTGCCAGGGAGAGAGGAGACAAAGGGGCTTATAATTCCCCCATTAGCGCTTGCTGTCGGTCCGTGCGCTTTGTGTGTGTGTGTGTGTGTGGTGGTGTACGAACCCCTTTTCCTGATGAGTAATCGCTCCTGGGCAAAAGCGTAGTGGTGCAGTGTCACGGTGGAGCAGCGTACCAAGGCTGCTTGGCCATTGCTGGAAAATCTTAAAGTAGGGTTTTTTTCAGCCTAAAAGATAAGCCGTGTACCACCTTTTGATCTTGAAGATGGAAATAATTTAGAGGAGTCCTGTGGTCTATGTAATGCAGGAGGTCATATGGAATTAGCGCAAATCCTCTTTCCTGCCCTTAAAATCTATCAGTGACATATCTATTTTGCAAATCTGCTGGTTTGTTTATGATACGTCGCTGCGCCTCTGTAGGAGCTCTCCAGTGCAGCAGACCAGCGGCAGGCGTCGAGGTTTTATAGTCACAATGCAGATGCTGCAGCGAGTAAGAGAAAATAGTGATGTGGGGTTTGGCTTTGGTTCTATTTAAGACAGCAGCTTGCGTATTTTTTTCTGTTCACCTCTGAGTTGCTTCTTTTGGCTGCTCAAGGAGTGTTTCAGAATCATCACTATGATTACAAACCTCTAACATCAAACCTTAAAATACCAAAGAATGTCAAGATTTCACTTGTGGAATCCCATCTGAAGAGCAGGGAATAGCTGGAGGAAGCCCTGAGAGTCCTCGTGGCAATGCCGCCGTGCGAGATTGGCCTCTCTGGTTGATCCATAAATGATTTGGAGGAAATGGGGCAGTTTCGTAGCAGAACTGCACCCAGCAAGCAGAATTCTGCCGTGAAATCACTGAAATGCATGTCTGAACGAAGCGTTTTGGATTCAGGAAACTATCGTTTTCCGGTTAAAAGTATTTTTCTGAAAACTTCTTCGTCCACTCCTATGCTCACAGACTTTTTTCTTACTTTTCTTTCACTGCATTCTGGTAAACATCTCTCAGATTATTTGTTTTTGGCAAGTGATGGAAGAGGGAGGGATGTTTGAAGAATATTTTTAGCTTGTACCAGCCAATATTGAACCAGAAAATAGATGCATGTTGTTACAGTTTTAATAATGGAATTGACTTGTTATTCTCTGACGTGTAATAATTTGTTGCTGGAAAATGAAGCTTAAAAATCCTCGCAGGATTAAGGGTGTTTACTTTGGGGGGGTGGTGGTGGTGTTTGTTTTCCCCAAACACACACACACACATTCCCTTCCTATCCCCCAGGCTGGTTCCATTCCCAGTCTTTTGTAGGCACTGAGCTGAACAGTTCTGTAATTATACTGAAGATGCTAAGCATGAAAAATTTGAGATGGTATTCCTAACTGGACGCAGTTGTCAATTCAGGCTGATAATGTTAACTCCNGTTTGTTTATTCTATATACATCTCCCTTTCAAATCTTATTATGTGTGGGTTTTTTTTTTCCTACTACCTTACACAACTGAAGAACTTGAGGCACAGGAGAAACAGCTGCAGTTCTGCTGATGCTTTTGTAGAGCGACCACACAAATCATTATTTAAAAAAAGGAAAAAAGAAATAGTGACTCGCCTCCGAAATTCTTACGTCCTGAATAGTATGAAATTAAATAAGCATTTTAGGCCTGTGTTTTTAAGTGCTTGGGTTTCTTTTCAAAGAATAACGTTATGATACAACTTGGGTTAACCTGTTTCTGTCTGGCTGATGAGCTGTGCGTGGAACAGAAGGAAGCGTACAGCTTTTCCCTGGCTTTCCCTTTGACCGTTGTAGCACTATTGCAAACCAGATCCTGTCCTGTGGAGTTCGGTGAAACGCTATCTGTTCTGCGGTTGGAAGTGTAGCTTAAGGTGCTCCCTGCTAAAGCATGTAGGGCACGTTAGTCTTAAAGCAGTGTTACAAACTGGTGATGCTTTTGTTACACCTGAACGGGTACGATGCTGAGGTGCGGCTGGAAGGTCACATCAGCCACAGCTTCTGTTGTGTGATGCGTTGGACCCAAGAAACCCAAATATTAGGGAAACAGTTCTTGCCAAACTTAAGTCAGATGTTACCTTTCTCTTTTATTTCATCTACAAAATAATACTGAGCCAGTTAAAACAATAAATGGTTATAGGAACCTCGAACACCTCTTCTGTGTTTTCTTCCCTCTTTCTGCTATTGAAAGTCAACCGCTACAGTAACCCCCATCCAGTACAGGGGACAGCCCTGCAATTAGCTTCCGTCTCATCCTGCAGTAGCACTGAATATTGTGCAGCCAGTACGATACTCTTACCTCAGCTCTACCTGAGTTCTGTAGGTGAGGGTTATCTTTTTTTCTGCCACTACTTCTATCCTTAGAGCATGCGAACTAGGCTTTATGAAACTTTGTCCCAAGAAGAGATTAACTAATGTTCACGTGAGTATTTCAGTGTGTTTTGTTCTGCTGTTTCCCCTTTTAGGTGACAGCGAGATTGTAAATAATATGTACGAGACCGACCCTGATCTCCTTGCTGGCGAAAGCGCAGAGGAGGAAACAGAGGACAGTATTATGTCCCCCATTCCTGTCGGACCTCCATCACCCTTTCCCACCAGTGAGGACTTCACTCCCAAGGAGGGCTCACCTTATGAAGCTCCTGTCTACATTCCTGATGACATTCCAATCCCACCAGATTTTGAACTCAGAGAATCTTCGATTCCAGGGGCAGGGCTAGGGATTTGGGCCAAAAAGAAGATTGAAGTTGGGGAAAGATTTGGACCCTATATGACAGTACAAAGGAGCACATTAAAGGAAACAAACTTTGGATGGGAGGTAAGCGTGCCGAATGTGGTAATCACATTCATTTGTCTTCTGTGCAAACTGTTCATAAAGCTAGACCGAGTCCTGGCTGGCCTGGGGACAGGAGGAGTGACTTTGCTAATGCCGTAATTCCCTGCGTTTTTTTGCATCCCTGATTACACGCAGTATTTAAAAAGCAGCAGAAGTCCTTTTTAAGATAGCTTCTTGGGCTACAAATACTGCTCTCGCACCATTTTAGAAGGTTGGTTTTAAATGATGTTGGGTCACTTCTTAAAGTGCTTGTCATTTTCAAATTGTGTTCAGAACTTGTCACAATGGAAGAAATATGATTAGTCGCATCATGTTTTGTAGTTGGGTGTGTTACCTTTGACTTCCAGTCCATGTTAGCTGTGCAGGCGTTATTAACTGGTCATAGAAAAATAGCATGTACCCATTAACACCCTAGATGTTCTTGAGTTCTTGTTCTGCAGCAAAGATAAAGAAATGTGAAAGTCATTTTTCCCTAAGAGCTAAACAAAACCCAATCTTCAATAGGAAAAACACCGCTGTCGTAGAACTCTCATCTTTCTCCCTGCGTTTCTGGGATTGTCCCAGAAATCATCTTAGTTTCTTCTGCTCCTATATTCTTGATTTGGAAATACGCATACCCCTAAGAATTATCATAAATTATAGTAGATTCTGTGAACAGTGAAACGTAGCACAGGATTTATGCTCTGGGCCCACAGTCCCATCCCAGTGCATCCAGCGTCCAGTATAGGATATATAATTGCTTCTCTACTGTAGCCCTAACGTCCACCCCACCACCCCACCACCCCTGCTGCGCGTCGGTCGGAGCTGCGGTCTCTTGTCCAGAGGAGGAGGCTGTGTCCGGGGCAGGTGGTTCAGAGAGGTCTGGCTGGCTAGGACTCGCGTGCTCTTTGATGGGCTAGCCCTGTCCCTCAAAGTATGGGCAAGCTGAATTTCACCTCCCTTTTCCCCTGGGTGAAGCAGTTCCCCGGCCCGTTTTCCCCACTGGCCACAGACTGATGTGAAGCTGTGGTTCAAAAGCTATTGGAGTACAGAGGTGGGAAGCAACCAAGGGGAAAACAGTCAGACGTACCAAGTGGGCAACCACCAGTGCGATCACAGAAGCCACGTTTTCTTAGAAAACGAGGTCAAAAAGGCCAAACTTAAGCATTAACGTTTTAAATTGTGTCTGATTATATTTATACTCTGGATTGTGAAGTCTGAGAAATCAGTGAACAGTTAGATTCTGTACGTCCAGATGTTTTTGTTTACTTTTTTAATGTGTCAAAAGTGCAGCAAAAAGCAAGAAACACTCGCTAAAAAACCAAACCTCAATCGCATTTTGTCGTTCTGCAGTAGGAGCTGTCTAAAGAGCTAAAATCAGAGTTTGGCTGAATGAGCTGAGAGTTTCCTTTTCTCTCTCTCCTAATGCAGGGAAAGAAGGGAAATTCAGTTGAGAGATTTGATTCCCTTTTTCCCCCCTCAATGTCATTCCTCAGAAGTTCACCTTTGTGTTAGCCGCTTTTCTTGTGAATATCATTACAGAATATTTGGTTAGTATTACTGTATTAGCTTCAAAACATGGGATTCTTTGGAAAAAAAAATAAAAATCCCCATTAATATAATGGAAATGGTTGTCTGCTTCGGGCGGGCTGCAGGTATGAGGCAGCTTGAGGTTTCCTAATGTAGTGGTCACATTAAGGTCCCTCTGAAACAAAGCACAGTTTTCCTCTAGGAATATGCAATATTGATTATTTGTAGGCTGCAGTGTGGAAATGGCTCCTACAGAGAGGTGAATTATCTTTTTTTGAACCTAGTATTTTATAGGTGGCATTTGGTTTTGGTTTTTTAGTTACTTTTTTTTTTTTTTAAAGACAATGATTTTTTTGGAACAAAGTGCTGTCTCCTTGGCTGCTACAAGTCAGACCAAATTTCATTAGTCATTTGAGTAATGTAAAGCTTTTTTTCTATGACCTTGGCAAAACTTTGCCCTTGTGTTTTATATTTCTGATAAAGGTTTGTGTTTACATTCATGTTTTTAAGCCACGTTCCCCGTATCCATTCGGCGCCGAATGCCTGGCCTGATACACGCCGTATCGATTAACTGCACTCTGCGTTGACTTTGTGATACTATTTGTTTTTTTACTGTAATTGAACAAACTTTCTTTCTCTGTGGTACTTCTCACATTTCAGCGGTGCTCTTTTGTTCTCTGATTTGGCAGGTTTGTTTCATACCTGAAAGGAAGGACTATTTGTCCTCCATCAGATGTCCTCAAACACTGTCTTAGACCCACCCTGACGCTGTCTCCTTTGACCTTGCTTCCACTCGCAGATTCCTCTTGAAGTTTTCCACTTCCCAGTATGTTTAAAGAAAGTTCAGAAATTTGGTTTAAGTCCCTCCATACGTCATTTCGCTTGGGAACAACAGACACAAATACCTTCATGTGCTGGACAGGAGTTCATGTAACAAATCCTATCTGTGCCTGGGTGTGCTTTCTGAGCCGGTTCCTTTGAGTGTAGGATTGGAAAAACCTTACAGAGGAGTTCTGGGCAGCTTTGCATGATGTCACTTGTGCTAGAAAATGGTAACTTGGGATACGTTTCCAGCCTCTGTTAATAAAATTGAGCAGGCAGACAATTGGCAGCAAGAGAAAAAAGAAAACGGGAGTTTTCTGTCGCCCCATAACTTGTTGACCAAACTTTTGCCTCTGTATGTTGTTTCTTACAATAGTGCTGAATCCAACAAATCCGGGGTTTGTAGCGTACCGTGAAAAGGGTTCCTTCTGCAGTTTGACATTATTTTTTGACTTCCCTGTAACTCGTAGTTTTGCGTTGCAGTGCCTTGAAAGTTGAATGCTGTTGTAAGACTTCTTACACGTAACTCCTTATTGCTGGCTAGTTGAGATATTGCTATAATACTTGAATTGCCCATTCTATTAGTTTTCCTACTATTTTTACTTCAGGAAAGAGATCTGTTCTTCACACCCAACCTTCATATTTCTCAGTTCATTTCATATAGTTTATACTCTTGATAATAAAGCCACTTCTGTGGACACCCCACCCCTTACCCCCCCCAAATCCTGGAAACCTGGTCTTTTTTTTGTTTTTTTTTTTAATATAACTTTAATAGCGTTTCTGCCTTTTGCACAAAAAGTCCTTGTCCTTCATCACAGGAAATTTGTTGTCAGGCTTTGACTCAACTAAGAGGGCGGCTAGAAGTGGTAATATCTAAGAACGCTTTACGTCACGTTTTGAAGTGGACCTTCGTTAGCAGCATCGCGGTTTGCCGAGAAACCGTTGCTTATGTTGTTGTGTAGAGCGCATCTTTGCACTTAAAAATGCGTATCTGGCTTCTGAACATGGTCTGGATGCAAATTTCTTAATAAGTTTGGACTTGTGCCCATCTGTAGTGGGCCCCAGTCTGGTGCAGATAGCGTAAAGGGTGAAACAGTGCTGGGCTCTCATGTGTAGGTGTGCAGTAAGGCATGCTTTTATTGCTGTCCTGTGGATTTTTTTAGTTAAAGCTCAATCATGCTAATTCCGCATAATAAAATACAATACAAATTTTAAAATGCTTCGATTTGTACAACACAATTAAGATCTGTTTCTTCTGATTTCTGTAATTAAAAAAAAATCCAGGGTGGGGGCTGAAAAAAGTGCTATTAAGGGCTTTGATTTGAAAATGGCTCTCTCTCTTCTATCCAGGGCATTGATATGGCAGAAAGGGCTTTCTTTTTCAAACTTCAATAAGACCAGATTCGTGAAAATTAAAATGAAACAAAACAGTTAACTGTATTTCTTCAAAGTGCTCGAGAAGCACGGGCTCCCGTTTGGAGGTCGGGGCCAGCTCTTTTTTCATCTAAACTGTTTGATGCAGACCTGGCTCTGCTGTAACACATCGAGCTCCGGGAGGTAAAAGAAGAATGCCATTTGCTCAAACTTTCAGCTTTCCTCATTATTTCCCCTAATAGCCTAAAACGTCATAGGGGACACAGAATGCCCTGTCTTACTTGCCGTATCTTGGAAAAAAGATAGGCAATTTTTTTTTTATTATCGGAATTTTTCCTTTTAGGCAGCCAGGAGGGGCTGGGTCAGGGCTGGGTGAATACATGTCCCACTTTAACTGCAGCAAGTCTTTACTTTTTTGTTTCTTTATATGTTTTTCCTCCGATGTTTGCGTTGCGGAATATGTTTTTTAAAATATTCTTTAAATTAAACCACACCTCTTATTCAAGGGCTTTTTTTAACATGGGATGGCAGTGAGTGATTCATGCTCGTTTCATAAAAATAAATGAGATGTGTCGGTCTTCCGGCCCCCACCCCCTCACAGAGATGATTCAGTAATTGCTTGTATAGGATGATGTGCCGTGTGTTTTCCCTCTGTGCCTCATACCCTGACACTACTGTGCTGATCGTGTTTACCTTTTTTCCTTAAAAGACACCACCCAAACTAAAAGCCTTGTGATTATTTAGTGTGACGCGATTGCGTTTCTGCTCTGCTCTCCTGATCCTATTACTTCCTTGCCTGCTGACACAGAACATACCATTCAGAGTACCCCAAATAAATCACAGCATGGTTTCACTTTATTGCCTCTGGGACCGGAAAAAAAATAAAAATCGGGTAATGATTTTGATCACTTTGTTGAGTAAATAATGATATTTACCATAGCACTGTTTATTTTGCTAATTGTGAGCAGAATGGGAATCACATCTGGGAGGGAAATTTAGTGACTGAATTCTAGGGAATTTGGAAGCAATCAGATATGCTTTTAGCTCAGTTTGCTTCACAGGGTAAATATCATTAATAAAATATAGTTACTAATTCTTTTGTTTTAATTTATATTTTAAAAGCGATTATTTGCTGAAACACAAGAGACTTCTCTTACACTAAAATGTAAGAGGCAGGGTTCTTCCTTACATCTGCAAAATAAGTGCTGTCATTTAATACTTCAGGGTGAAGATAGAAGCTCTCCCATGAAAGACAAATAACTGTGGAAAAAATAGGAGCCGGCAGCTAAGGATGCAGCAGGCATTCTCAGCCTCACATCTGTGCCAGTGGAAAACTGCTGGGTTTTGAGCATGCTTTGTAGTGTCAGTGATTCGTAGCAGTTCGACCTCCCTGTTCCCACAAAATAGAATATTTAAATTTTGGCGTGGGGGTCTTTTTGTTTATTTTGTTTGTTTGTTTTTTAGAAATACTCGGAAGTGGTAAGGAAAATTTATTGCACCTGATTGCCGAGAGGAGAATTATATTGCATTTCCTTGAGTCTTAAAAATGTTAAAATGGGAAGGAGACTCTAAACATTCTTTTAGCTGTGATGGTTTTGTCATGTTTCCCAGTTAAAAGAACGCGCAGCCCAAATTCCCTCGTTTCACTTTAAAAGCTGATACAGTTTGTTAAAGAAGCGTGTTCTTGTCTGTCCTGTTTCTTAACAAAAGATGCTAAAAGAAGTATGAGTCCTTTAAATGAGCGAAGAAAGCCCCAAGCCTGTTTGCGCTCATCTCCTGCTAACGTTCTTTCAGCTTTTAGGCTGAAAGGATGTGATGACATTTCCTTGTAGTTTTTCTTCGTGTCTCTTCTGATTCATTCATTTTCTCTGGCCTCTGCCTTTCCCTTTGGCTTGAGAATAATGTTGCTATAACAGCCTCTATCGCTCAGGGAGAAAGAACTTATGAAATGCTGTTTTCAAAACCACATCTACTGCTCCTGCAGGGAACGAGCGGGCTTGGAAATAGCTGAAGAACGGCGTGCACGGCCGTTCCCTAGGTGGAGCGTGTTACCTACGCAGAAAACATTGCCCATGCAAGGTTACTTCACAATTTCTCAAAGTTTTTTTGGCTAGAACGATTCTGAAAAAGAAAGAATCTATGGGTTCATAAGGTAAACAGAACAGGAGAGCACTCGGGGACTTCCCAGGTGTGCCCTGAGCCACTAATGGATGGGAACCGCCATCCGTAGTTAGAGTGTATACGTACATGCATTGTAAAACTGCAGATAAACTTTCGCTTGAGACTGAGTGAAAGAATTTAATCTCATAGTTCAGAATTTACTGAACTTTATTGGCCCAAAATCACACAGTATTTAGAATATTCGAAGTTGCTTAACTTCATCCCCGCTAGCTAACGTCCTCTTTCCAGAGAACAGCTGTGGTGAGAACATCAGCGCTGCAGTGCTCTCCGCAGTACATGGCCTTCCTTCTGGCGTTAGGAGACCATCGCGAGGAGGGGGAAGACTCAGCTTCCAGGTCCTGCCCGCTCTTAGACTGTTTCCTGTGCCCGGTGTTAAACACGTGCCCGTGGGCACATGCTTCTGCCTTTTGATTCAGCAAAAGAAGCGACAAAGAAAACGCGGGGTGGGTGCGGGGGAACTGCTTATTGTATCAAAGGCAAAATCCCGTTCTCTACAACCAAATCTATGGGGGAGGGGGTGTAATTTATTAATTTCAACCCTGGATAAAAGTGAAAAATGCACCTTATGGCATCCAAGTGAAATGACTGAAATTTGTACCATTTCTTGACGTTTCACCAAATGCTTCAATGTCAGGGTTAAACGAGTAAGTCTTTTTTAGGCCCAAGAATGCCAAGATATCTTGCTCTATCTTAGGCACTTCTCTAAAACATGGGTATATAAGGAATTAAGAAAAAAAAGAAGAGACAGGGGAAGGGAATGACTAAGAATACCTCCTGATATTTCTCCTTTATTTCCATAAGGGGTAATAACTCATGAGCAATCCGGCAGAGGGCACTTTCTTTAAATAGAACATTCTGATTCACAAGCAGAAAAAGGAAATAAATATTTTCTTTTCGTCTTCGAGAGACATCCATGAATACCAGCTTCTGAAACGGTATTTTATCATCCACACTAAAAAAAAAAAAAAAAGAAAAAGAAAAAAAAGGAGGAAAAGAAAATCCCACGAAAAGCTCAGTGGTGACCACAGGTTTGAAAAATAGCTCTTTTCGTTGTCAAAAGCCTTGCAGAATACAGGGCACTACTTCTTCCTCTGGAATGTTAACCTACATAGGAACGCAACCTTTATTTTGTCCGTTCCCAGAAAAGCCTGGCCGATGGAGCGCTGGAACACAGTGGGCTTTTGTAAAGGAAACGATCAATAAGTTAGAGTTAAACCATAAATACACGTGGGACTTGAAAGGAGGCATCACTCTGTGGACTCTTTCAGTTGCGCTTTCAGAAGGTGGAAGCAATGCAGAATAACTTGCTTTGCCGTTGGTAGCCTACATCTGCGTGGTGAGCAGGGCCGTGTTTGCTGCTTGAGAAGAGGGTCCTTGTGCTGCGTGCTAGTAGGTAACGTCCGTGTGATAGCACGGCTTGGAGGAGTCCCGCACGAGCTGGGAACACGGGAACATACCCAAATCCTCCAGGGAACTTGGGAACGGTCTGCCGAGCTCCGGGCTGCTGCACCTTTCCTGCCTCCAGGCAGGCTGCCCGCACCTCGCTGCCACCGTCCCGTGCTGGGGGAGAGACCCTCACCGGTTCCATGTTTTAGGTGTTCACCAGTTATTTTCTGGGGTCCTTGTTCTGTGTAGTTTATCCCTACCCCCCGAATCCCGGTAACCTTGTGCTAACACATCAGAGAAAGTCATCGCTCAACTCGAGGCTTAAATACTTCGCGCTGTGTTTAGACTCCAAAGGTCTGTGACATCAGCAAACCTTTCAGTGAACCTCATTTGAATTCCTGGTTAATCATGAAGTCCGAAGGTTTTAAATTAAATTTCTTTACCTCAATCTGTACGATACAAGAAGTAACAACAGTGAGTTTTCCAGAGTAAAATGTTATGTTAATTACGTTTAGAGAAAGGGGAAATCACATTCTCTGCATAATTTGGCAGCGTCCTCCTCTTCCCATAGCAAATATGGAGCGGCACCGCAGATTTGGAGAACTGCTAAATGTAGCAGCTCTTACTTTGTGGGATTTAGCACTTCACACATTTTGGCACTTTGATTGCTTTTTATTTGGCTCTGCCGATGCAAGGCAGTTATGTTGTTGTACATAGAGGTGGAAATGAAAAGTTGGGTCTATCGCTCTTTCTGAAGTGGTGGGACATAGGTGGATCTTTGTTCTTCAGTTGTTAACTTATAATTTAATTATTCATCCTTTCCTCTTTTTGTGTATTTCATCACAGCAAAGTACTGGGACCTGCACAAAATGAGACAGTCCTTGTACTGAAAGTTCACAACTTTGAAAAACACGGGCTGTTTATCCAAGGAAGGTGTGAGGCTCAGTTTGAGTCACATTTAGAAACACGAATGGAAGAAGCACGTCTGCAGGAGGAGGTCCAGTGGTCAGACAAGGCGGCGAGTGGGCCGGTGGGAGTGGAAGGAGCATAGGGGTGTCTTTGGAAATGTCATTACTAATCGTGCGCTTCGTTTCTCAAGCTGTGACTAAGGCCAGCTGCTCGGCGAAGCGTCCTCGCAAAACAGCCACCTTGACTCCTTTGTGCATCTCTCTTCGTCTCCCGGTTCTCCTGTCCTCTCTGAAAGCAAACAGATAACAAGATCCTCTGAGGCCCAAGAGGGAGCTGGTTAGCGTGATGGGGTTCCAGACTGGTAACAGTACGCTGTGACCGTTTAATGTGTTTGCACTGATCGGAGACACGCACATTCAAGTGGGGTGTGTAAATAAGGGAGAGGCGTCTCTCTCACAAGGAAGGTCGGTCTGTGTACACAGTGGAAGCACAGACCAGAGAGCGGTTCGTCAGAACTTGCCATCACTTACTCGCTTTGCCCCAGAAATGCACGAAATGCGCTTGAAAAAAATAGAAGTGCTTTTCACTGAAGAGTATTCTCCCCCAGATGTCCTGCTCCTGCACGCTCCGGAGCGGGGCTCGTTTGGGCCGCTCTTGGCGACGCCTTGCTGGTGAAGCGAATCTCCGGCGTGCCCTGGAAGCAGCGCGCGGACGGGTAAATGGCGCAGCAGTTCGGGAGCCCCCTGGTCTTTAGGAGTCACCTTTGTGTTTCACGTATTTCATAACCTTTAGAAAGCGCAGCGGAAAGTACAGAAAGTGCAGCGTTCAGCCCACTCGTGTTTGTGCTGTGTTTGTACCGAGGCGCCCGTTCGGCACGCAGAAATGGGTATTTTCTTCCTTTTGATCTGATTAGCGAGCAGTACGTTTCTTCACTTCCAGATAATGCCCGGGCAAGTCATTGCTTTAATTGTACATCTTATTGTGTCATCCCTGTTCAATCATGTTCAAAAATACCTACATTTCACCCTTGTCCCCCACCTCCCTTTTCCCATTTAGATCTCGCTGAAGTCCATTCTACCTTATCAGCACAGTAATTTCACGAGCAGAGCTAGGATTTCTGCCGTTTAGGCCCCGGCCATTGTCTGTCGCAGCTGCAGTCAAGATAAACCCTCACCCAGAACAAAGTTGGAATGACCTTTTACAAGCAGAATCTGCCTTGTTTCCCTCCAGACTAATTTATCAGCCTTCATTTCAGCCTAGTCTCTCAGCAGAGGCCTGAAAGAACATTACAGAGAGCATGAATGAACAGGGGGATTAAGATGCTTGGCTAGTCCCTCTTTTTCATCAGACACCTTCTGGATTTACCGAGATGTAAGCTGTAAATGACCGTAAGTGGTGAACTGCCTTCAACTTGGAGTAAGGGAAAGGGAAGGGGCGGGGGGGAAATCGCCAAAGCCAAATGTTTGGAAAAGAAGAGTGGTGTGGGGGACTGGATAAACCTCCCGTCTCGAAGTCAGAAGGTGGTAGGTCTGAGCGGGGACCGAGCTCCCGCCGGCCGGGGGTGCGTTGGTAGGACAGGCTGCCCCCCCAGCCCCGGGGAGGGTACGGGCTGGGCAGGAATCCGCCCCGCGGGGCGACGGGCTCCAGTGATTTCGCCACTCTCGACGAGGGGTTCTTGCAAATTTAAGTCCAATTTATTGACTCGAAGCAGACTTTAAAAACTGGATTACAAATGTACGTGCTAAGAGTATTTTTGCGCAGCAAAAAAATTTATATGGAGCGTGTTTTTAATGGTGCGAGAGCTGAAATTTTTTTAAAGTGAACTTGACAAGTGTCAAAGAGCCCGATATGAAATAAAAGATCCACTTTTAGCTGACAACAGCCATAGTCCAAAGGACTTGCAGTGAGGAGGGGAATACATATTTGTCTCTTGAAGGAGGGGAGAGTTGTCAAGTGTAGTTCGGGTGAGTGTCCTGCCAGTACAGCACAGGCAGCTGCCGTCAGCTCTACTGGGGTTGGATAATTCCACCCCAATACCGTAAGACATCAGCTATCTTTTTAGTGCTTATACCTCTTAGCTTTCTTCATCTTTTATGTAATGTAAGAAAGGGTTGTTTAACAACTTTGAAACATTACTGTTAAATCACAAGCTGCTCACTTGAGGGGGGGGAAATCCTTGTCTGTAAAACTTGAATCATTGCGGTGGATTACTTTAATTGAGTTGACTTGAAAGCTTTTGCAATGGAAGAATTAAATACAGCTCCAGTGACTTAGCCTTTGATACTGGTGGCGGTGGTTATTACTAGTGCTGTGTTGTTGCATGTGTGCCGTGAGTCGAGGAAGGCGGCCGAAGCCCAAATGCGGGCTGGGAACCCGCCTCGCGCCGCGTCCTTCTGCCCTACCGTGCAGTGACGTGAGGTGCGCGTGGACCGGCACCGCTGCCTCCAGCCACGCAGCACAAACGTCGGCGTGCAAAAATTTAATGCCCGCAGATTTTACACCTTGGGTAGGTTATTGGAACTTGCGGTATATTTGAACGGTTTGGAATGTTTCAGCTTTTGGTGAAAGAGAAGGAAGAGGCGAGGATGGAATCGCAGGTGGGGGGGAGTGTGGAAGCAGTCGAGGGAGCAACAGGGCAAAACCAGACTGAGGAACCTGCTTGGGAAAGTCCTGTTGCAGTGTCAAGCGATGGCGAACATCAGCCACAAGACATTTAGGAACTGGATGCTGATAAAAGACAAATGTTTTGAAATTATGTTAAGGTTATGAGGAGTTTAGCCTCTTCACTGGGCAAGCCTGGCGTTTTGGCTATGAGACTTTCACATCTTCCTGTGACCGTACATACCAATAAACCCTACTGCAATCGTTGGTGTTTTCCTTTCTGAGCAATAAAAGCCTTCGAAATGCAGTGACTTGTGATTATAACGGAAACATCTAGACTTTTCTAAACCTTTGGAAGACTTCTGATTTAATTTAGATATTTGGGTGGAAGTTCAGGCTGTGACTTCTTTATATCTTCTGTGTTGCTACCGCGTATTTGTGCCTTCGCAGTCCTGTAGCTCGTAATATGAAGTTGTAGGATATTTAGAGTTGATGCAATCTTTTTTGCACTCGGCAGTGGTTGCGTTTAACCTCTTATTGAGAGAGATTAATAGTGCAAAAGTACTACACTGTTATGAAGTTTGCACCTTGTTGTATATTCACTTGCTTTCAAACCAAAGGTGTGTGCATCTCTGCTCTTAAATACTAATGGAGCAATTGTTCTAAATACTGATTTCCAGACACGTCCACGCTCAGAAGTTAAGTATCTTTTGCTATTCATAAGTACTTATATCATCTCCACAATGAATTTCAGCAGTGTGGAAGGGAGATAAAAAGGCTGCCTTGCTGGAGAGTTGTTGAGGCAAAATGCAGATACTCATTTTAAACAGGACAGATTATTTTTGGCTCTTGTCCAGTTTCCTGGGAAATGGACAGAAAGAAGCTTAATTTCTTATAGAGCACTGCAGCTGTGCTTAGGTTTTAATAAGCATACAAGCTTGATTTAAAAAAAAAAAAAAAAGAAGCCAGGAAGTTCATATTCTTGTTGAGTTGTCTGTGTTCTTTGGAGCAGAAATTGGGTTGAGACGTAAGTTAAGCATCGAGGACGGTGCTGACCGAAATGTCAGTAACCCTGCGAAACTTAGTGAATGGGCCAAACCGATTGCAGGTTAACTTCCATTCAGATAAATGGAAGGTCACATATTTAGTGTATCCAGGGAAGAATAATCTAAGCTGTGTCTGTGCAATGGTGAACTTCAAACTGGCAGAGCGAGCGCAGGGAAGAGAGCTTGCAGTCTCTGCTGACCGATCACTGAATCATTGGCTCTGCGTGCAGTGGCAGCCAAAAAAAGTACACTGGGCTCACCAGGAGGGATGTTGAGAAGAAGACAGAGGACATCGTCACGCTGCCGTATAGACCTCGGTGTGCCTCTATCTTGCAGCTCTGGTGAGAGGAGAGGTAGAGCAGAATTGGAGGAAGAATAGGGGAGGGCAACTAGAATTTCCAAGAGGACTGAGCGAAGTGTTCTAGGAGAAGGAACTAGAAAATCTGGATTTGCTGAGTTTGGAGAGAAGGTAGATACTGTTGAAGTTTACAAAATTCTGAAAGCAGTGGATAAGGGGAATTTGGAATTGGTATTTAAGAAATAAGCATTTGGTGAAACTAGTAGAAAAAGTGTTTAAATTAAATACAGGCAAGTACTAATTTATGTAGTGAAAAGTGAATTCCAGAACATGCTGCCTGCGGAGACAGGTAGATCAGAAGGTTCAGAGAGGACTGGGATGGTGTGAATCCAGTCCATGAATGGGTATCTCAGCAGGAGTGGGCAAGGATGTTCTCTCTGATACCTCTTATACAATGGCTCTGCATACTGGAGGCTTCGAGGCAAACGCGGTGGCACTTGGCCAGGCTCACAGGTGCTCCCTAACCACCGTATCCCGCTTTTGTTGTCATCACTGGTGTCCTCATAATGTCAGGAATGACCTTGAAGCTATCCTTTGGGAGCAGGGGGGCATTAAGGGCAAAAAAAAACCCAAATCAAAAACCAATGGAGAAATTACGTGTTTCTGGGTGATAACAAATGACATAAAGGGAGGAGTTCTGGGGTCATGGGACTAAAACGGGGAAGGCCCCAAACAGTGCCCCGCTGAGGCTTCTGGGCTGGGCGGACCCTTCTCTGCTCAGGGCATTTCTTGCGACCTTGCGAAGACGTAAGTCTTCGTTCCCTGCTCTCCGGCTGGGCTGCGCTCGTGCCAGTGTATTTCTGTTGCAAATCTCATTTGCAACTCTCACGTTTTTGTGGACTTTAGATCCAAGCCAACATTCGCACTGTAAATTCTCGTCTTGCCTGCAGTTTATGACAAGATTTTGTAGTAATCTGCTGTAAATTTCAGATTTAGAAATTTGAGCCAAAGTGACTTCTTTTCCTGTCTTTCCCCGTTTTTCAAAGTTGTTTTATTTTGTAAAGGGCTTGTGTGTGTGTGATATGTATCAGTAAATGCATGTGTAAATTTACTGCTTACTATAAACTGTAATTGGCAAGAGTGGGAATAGAGCAAATTCAGAATGAGAATGATAAAATACTGATACTGTATCCTTTAATTTATTACCTGTATTATCCACACTCTACGTTTTCCACTCCGTTCTCTCTCCTTCATGAGCTGTGTTTTCACTAGACTGGCGTTTTCCTACTCTGATGAATTAACTGTCAATTGAAGTTAGTGAGATAAATCAAAACAAATGGACACACTGCTCCATATTGACTTTCTCACCGCCTGATTCTGAAAACCACTTTCTGAGCACTGTGCTGCTATTATGCTCACTTGGTTCTAAGCAAATGTACAAGAAAGAAGGAATTGGGGGAGGTAGGTGTTTAACAGCCATCAATTACTTTTTCACTATCTCTGTTTTATCTAGGATCTTGCCGACAATGAGATCTGTGCCATTTGCCTAGAAAGAAGACACTTGGCATTGTGTCAGCAAATGAAATGTTAAATGCCTCTCCGGAAGCCTACGCTGAAGTTTAGGTCTTTAAAAATGTGGTCTTAATCTACGCTAGAAAAGAGGTTTTTGGAGTAAGCGCAACAGTTTAAGTAAAAAGGAGGGCACTTTTTTGGTCAGCACAGGCTGTGTGCAGACATTCACCATGACAGAGGAGGGACAGGTCTCTAGCCTGAACCGAGTGCGGGTTATTAACATTTGCTGTGGGAATTTTCTGTATATAATTACACCGTCATTGGATGGGGGACTGCAAGATCTTGAAGTCTTGGCTTTTATCCCAAGGTAGCAGAACTGTTTCTAGCCTGGTTTGCTCTATTTGCGCAAGTAGATGAGTGATGGTGGGGCAGGCAATAAGTAGGATCACCTATGTCCCTGATTAGACAGAACAGTATACTTAAAGTAATCGGTAAAATAGCTCTGAAATACGGACGTGTTTAAGACTGCTGTCTCTTGCAGACATGGTGACACTTTCACAGTGAAGAACACGTTGCGTGGGTACGGGCATTCATTTTAACGTCATCAAAGTTATAACTGTATGATAGAAAAGTGATTGATTGTTTTTTAAATAATGAGAGTAGAAAATCCATCTCCGTGTCTCAAGCAGCGCTACTGCCGGGCTGCGTAGATGGAATACCAGCCATACCTCTGGCTGACCTCAGTTACTCTGCACGCTTTCAGTAATAAGAACAAGCATATGCCTGTCATACAGCAAGTGTTGAAATTCTTTTGTTATTTGTTTACTTGTATCTTAAACAACTGTGCCTTACTGCTCGGCTTTGAAATGCATTCGAGATCAACCAGATTATTTTTTCATAGCTGTCACCTGATTGCGTGTGTTACGTCTTCCTGAGTAACCAGCACCACATTTAGCAAATAAATTTAACACCTTCTCGCCTGGAAGAGATCTTATAAACTTTAATTCAAGAAGTAAAAGGTTAAAAAAATGTATGTGCAGAGGAACGGATGGTGGAAAGGGGTAAAGCCTCTCAGCAGTAGGTTAATTGGAGAGTGGAATACCAGTGTAGATGGGAGCACATAGTTTCCTTGGACAATGTGCTAAAGAACTGGGAGCTGGGAAGGACCAGCTGGGATTGTTAGTGAATTAGCTGAAGTCAGAAACTGCTGAATGGAGCAAAGAAGTAAAGGGGAAATGAAGGTTAGGGTATAATTCAGTCTAAATTAGGTGGGCCATTCACAATGCATAAAAGGGCTCTGAGCTTCCTTTCTTGGGGAAAATGGGTAGGAAAGCTCACTTTTATTTGGATGCGTGTTGAGTGGTTGATTTTAAGAATGTGCATACCTAGAGCCTACTTTTTGGAAGTGCATTATCCCACATGAGTTTGGAGGAAGCATTGAAAATGCCATGAGCCTGAAAGACAACAGATTTAGTAAGAAAGACTCGCAACCGTCGTGCTGCAAAAGCATCTCCTTTTAATCTCATGAACTGAAACAATTTCTCTTCAGTTATTCTTCTCTTTGCTTGCTTGTTATTAAGGATGGAAACTCTGTATCTGATCACCTCCGAACTCTGGGTGCTTGAAATCCACTCTGGCTTTGCCCCATCTTTACTTGTCTTTTTTGAGGAGATTTATTTGGGCATTTGTGTACTTTTGTTAATTTCCAAGTTTTGTTTCTAAATGGTTATACCATTGAAAGTGATGTGGGAGACAGCAAATGTTCCTGGAGACTGTATTTGTTCTACCTTAAATTATGAAATAATAGGGAAGCCCCTCTTTTGTATGAATTTAATATTCTAATAGTTAATTTCAACTGGTACCTCAATCGAGCATCAGGCATTGAGCGGGCAAGGGGACCGGCAGGTGGTTTGATAAAGCTCTGTAAAATCTCATGAACTTAATCAAAATTAGGAACAAAGGCAATAAGCGCTTATTTTTTATTAGGAAATGCCAAGTCTAAAAGCCTCCATGACATTTCTTGATAGAAATCTGTAGAGGCTCATTTGTGGCCTCACCAGAACCAGACAAGTCCGCGATGAATGGGAGCAGCAGCGTTGGCTGCCAGCGCCGTTCCTCCGGTCACAGCCACTCACAGCCAGCGTACCCATTTCAGCATCCCTCTTCTCCACCAAAATCCCGAAGGAAGGGATGGATTTGCAGCATCCTTGGAGATAACAAACGTTGACTATTTTATATAAAGTGGATAAAAACATTTCAAAGCTGAGGGTTTCTCAGGGCAGCCTGCGAGGAGACTCTCTCCTTGTCAGAGCTGTGCACCAACAGTGGGTGATAATCAGGTGCGCGATCACTTGAGTCACCTCTGGTGGCTTTGGTTAATTCATCTAGTGAACGTTGTCTTTGGAGTGGGGGTAAGTGCAAACAGCACCCTAAAAGGTTACGCAGGGTGCACCCTTAGTGCAGGATCAGAGAGGTAAACGCAAAGGAAGTTTGTGCTTCCAGTGGTTTTTTCTTTTTCGTGTTAAAAAAGATATCTTCCAATGATATTCGTCTGTGGCACATTGCCATTGCGTTCTACTTTGATGGGAAGAGTTTTGCTGCGTCCCTTCTGGTTAGATTTCTGTGTAGACCTTCAAACTTATTTGCCCTCAATTTGCTTATTATCCCCCAGAAGTCCATCGTCCATTTGATGACAAAAATGGACCATTTTTCACCTTTGCAGATATTTCAGAGCTCCGCAGAGGTCGGCGTCACTCTGATCTGTACGTTGGCTGCGGGTGCAAAGCGACGGTAACCGCTGTGGCAGTGCTGCGGTCTCTGTGGCTGTGCAGAGCACACCGCCGTCACCGACCCTTCAGCTCCACACGCAGATAACCATAAGTTTCTCTTTTCGAACCGTGGGTGACGCTACACGCTCTGCGTATTGTGAACCCACAGGCAGAGGCATTGCGCTGCATCATTCCTAAGTTAAAGCCCATCTGAGTGTTGGTATTCTGCTTTTATCAGACATAGAATGCTCGATAAGGAGTATATTAGTTGGCTGATTTTATCGGGGTGCGATTCCAGGAGTGCTGTGGCCGACGGTGGAACTTTTTTCCCCTCGTGCCGTACCTGCCACAGCCCGGACTCATTTCTGCGTTCTCTCGAAAGGCTTATGTCAAACCCAGTCAATTTAAATGAGATTCAGAACTGGAACAGCAATAAGTGTTCAATCAAAGTATTTGATAAATCACTTAAACAATCTTGCAGATTGCAAATTCTGTAAATGCAAGTTCTGCACTTATTCAAAACTAGTGAATGTGACAAGACTAAGAGACGGCAAAGTCAAAACAGCAGGAAGAAAAACTCAGATTCTTTGATGAGATTAAAATGCCAGCAATTTAAGTGGCAAGCAGGTAGGACTGTGCTGCTCGTGTAGCTTTCAAGGCAATACTTGAGCATTTACAGGAGAATATACAGATGGGATAAAGAAGAGAAGGCTGATTTGATGATTGCAGCATAATTTTACCTTTACTTTGGGGTATGTGTGTTTTCCTTAATATCTTGAATGGCATAATTTAGATGGTCAGGAAAGTTTTCTCTCTTCTTAAATGCAATGACAAGTGACTGTAAAAGTAGGAGAAGGGAAATCTCAACAAACCCCAGATTGCTTTGAATGCTAAACAATTTTTCTTTGGTTGGTCAGATTGTAGCATGAGCTTCCTCGGGGGGAATTTATTCTGATAAGTGTCTCCACATAAAAGATGAAAACAAAGTGTTGAAATAAACTCTTTGACTTGACTTTAAACTGGTTTGTTACCCGCTGCAGCCGTGAATATGGCCAACTATGTATTTAATGATTTTTTTTAAATACAATTTTGATTATCTCAAAGAAATACGGAATAAATTAAAGCAATTTTTTTTTAGTAGCTTCCAGAATGAAACCTTGCATTTTCTCTTTTGACCTTTTTCCTTCTTATTAATGAGTACCCTCATTGTCAGCACCAACACAAAGGCAAGAAGCAAGAGTTTTCATAGTTACCAGAAGGAGGATGAAAGATTGCATCATTTTCGATTGTAGCTAGTGTTGGTGTTCAGCATTTTGGTCTAAAAAAGAGTTGTTGGTTTTGTGTGTGATTCGTTCAATGTTCTCTTATCATCTTTGTCCTTATTCATAATACTAGGGGTGTTTTTATTAGGGTCCTGGTGCCAAACTTTTGTTTACAGTGTCTTTTGCTTGCTTCCACCGTTAGCGTATTTCTAATCCTCAGAAATCAGAAGTTGGATCACTTTTTGTTAAGATTACAGTAGGAGCCAGTTGACCTGAAATGCGTGCGGGTCTCCTCCCAGGCATTTATCTTCAAGGACATTAGCAAGTGACTAATCTCTTTGTCTCCTTTTCCCCACCTGTTTTACTGCAAAAATGTCTTAATTGGCGCTTAAAACTTGCATTCTGAAAACATATACATCTATTTTCAGGCAGCGTGAGGCCTGATTCATGGAAGCTTTTAAGGACTTTGAGACTCTTGAATGAAAACTCCTGTACTAATCGCAACGTATTACGAATTACACAGGAGAACATTTTGTCCAACTGTGAGGTTGGACAGATTTGCATTATGCTGGACTGACGTACGTACATACACATATATGTATAGATATACACACGTACTTAAACCTCCCAAACAAAAAGTGTTGAACGGTTCACAGAGGTCTTTTGCGTCACTTCTGCGATGGGCTCGGTGTGACCTCCCGGTCTCTGAGAGGGTTTCGGGCGATTCTCTCTTAGTTAAGCTAGTTTTCTAAAAGCTGCCCGAATACAAATTATTTTGACAAATTAGTAAAGATTTTCATTCTAGACTACTAGCTACTGAAATGCCTTATTCTATTAAAAAAATAATAATTTGAAAATACGCTAAAATCTACTTCACACATGTGAATATAATTGTTAAAAAAAAATTCCCCTTAACTTAAACCCAATTTTTTGCTCTTAACAAAAAAGGTAATTTTTAAGACTTGCTAGGAGTCATTATTCTTTCTCCCATAAAATATGTCTGTTTAGCACATCGAACACAAATTAGTTAATGGAAATCAGCAGCTGTAAGGATTCATCTAAAACTATACGGTACGTACAAGGTAGAATTACTTGAAAATCTTGATTTGCTCGCATGATGCCTGTGCCTTTATTTTCTGGTATGTCTATGGCTCTGTCTAGCAGATTTGGAGAGGTTAAGCTCTGTGTGTGCGTGCAAGCGTGTGTGTGCATGCGTCTGTTGTTTCTTTCTTCTTGAAATGCTTCACCACAGTAGGCAAAATGGATGAAACATAGAAAAAGAGAGACAATAAATAGTTTCCTAACCTGGCTTGGATAATAGAGAAAGTTCGTTAGATTTATTAATCCTCATTTTCCTTTGGACTGTCAGGCTTAGAGTGACAGTAAAAAAGCTTGTGACGACTTTGGCTAATTTGCACTCCATTCACTTTCTCATGAAAACCCATCAGGATGACTGAAGAACTGCTCTGCAATTGACCTTATTCAATGGCAGAGTGATATACTGGGAAACAGGCCAGTTTTTACAATGCCGAAAAGAGCAAATTGGACGGAATCTTTGTTCCTCTCTTTTTTTCTCTTTCCTTTTTATGCCAGTCTTGCTCTAGTTAAGCTCTCTCATTTGTTCCAGCAGTAGCTCTAGGGCTCAGGTCACCCTCTGTGGCTGCCATTGCAGGTGATCACCGGACTGCTTGTCTGGATGCAGAGAGGAGGGAGAGAAAAGGAAACGCTGGAAGACGCCGCCGCGGCGAAAAAGTCTAAGGCGTTGCACTCGGCCAGATGTTCGGGGACGGGAGGTTTTGTCGTTGGGCGCGGAAATCACTGGCGCTCAGACAGGTTGCGCCCGTGTAGCAGCCGGGAGGCAACCGATGGCCACGTGGAGGGTTTTCCTGGTGCTCTCTGGGTGAGGCGTTAAAGCCGGTGGCGGGCTGGTGGCGGTCACGGCAGATGAGAGACAGGGAGGAGATTCTCTACTCGTCTGTGAAACTCTTCTGCGTTCCTTCTCTATGCACGCCAGCAAAACCCAGGAGCTTTCGCTCTCCCCCAGGCGAAGGGGAAGTGGGAGCCGCTTGGCGCGGGCAGCAGGCTGGTGGGGAGAGCGCTCGCGCGGGGTGTGGGGACAACTGTCCCCGTAAATGAACATTTAATGCTTTATGCAAAAGAGAACAGCCGTGAATGAGAGTCTGAGTCAGATTAGCACATGAACAGTCAGTGGTTTGGCAGATATCGAATTTATCTGGAGTGGTGGAGAAAGGCAAAACAATTTGAATTGGAGTCCGAGAACCGGGCTGTTGCTGTTTTGGGGTGGATTCTCTCTCTCTCCGAAATTACTGAAACTGCAGCTTTGTTTCCAGGTTTCATCAAGAGCGGTTTCTGTAAAGATTTCTGGCCAGTAGGGTATTGCTGTTGGTGTTTAATAGTAACAATCCCAAGATGTACCGTAGGTCCTGCCTGTCCTTACTGCCGTACAAAACGTGCCGTGTTTCACTGCTAAAGCAGCAGGTTCTCACGTGGTGGCTACGGTGCTCTTGAAACACCACCTTGTTTGCGGAAGCCCTTTCGAGGAAGCGGGCTGAGCAGCACACGGACCAGCGCGAAGCTTTGGAGCGCTTTGGTGACCATTTCGGTTCTGTCTGAGCCAACAGCTTCATCTTTCTTTGCAGAGGGCAGGATCCAACACGACAGGCATCAGGTACCAGTTCCAAGGAATGCTGTTCCGTTGCACCTTGAAACAGCAGAATAAGCAAACATCTATCTCCCGCATACTGGAGAGAGAGGGGTGAGAGCTGTCTGCTTGGATCTTCCGCTGTCCTGATGCTCTCACCTTGTTTATCCCGATCATCCCAAGTCTGCCATGGGCAGTTCCCAGATCAGTGGGGCGCAGCGCCGCGCCGGGGAGAGAGCCACAGTCCGTCCTGGAGCGGGGTGGGGAGGAGTCGTGTCTGTCGACCCTTCTGCCTCAGGCTCCTTGGCCAACCTCTTTGGGGACAGCGATTCTGAGCAGCAGTTCTTTTGTAGGGAGATACCCCTGGGGGCCAACTGGAACGCCACCTCGGGGCTTTCGTGTCTTCGCCGTCTATCTGTAATCCTTGGCATGCCCGGCATTTAGTATTTGCTGCCTTATAATTTGTATCAGGTTATTTAACACTGTAAGGAATTCCTTGATTTTACTTAGGATATTATTTTCAGTTCATCTACAATTCCACGAAGCGGAGACCCGGCCCGTTCCTCCCGGCAGTACTGTACCTCCTGTGGGGAACCCCCCCCAGGCTGAAGCGCTAAATAGAGGTGCAAACTTTGTTCTCCAACTGCTGTGCTCATTTGTCACACTTAAGGAAAATAGTTATTTTGCATTCTTGTGTTTTGAGACTAAATGAGAATGTTTCCCCGTGGTCAGACCGGCGTTTTCACATCTTGCTCTTTGTAGAAATGTTACGCGTAACTTACACAACTATCAAATGCGATATATCTTAAATGTCGGACTTTTGTTACTTAGACTTAAGCTTTTTGTTAGTATTGTAGAACGTGTACGATAAGAACAAGTATATCAGCACCGCAGTGAATAAACAGATAAAAATGATACTAAGTCTGAAGCAACAAATTTCAAATTCTGTTTAATCACATTTAAGTGCTTTTGTCTGCTACGTTATCAAAAGAAATCTGAAGATTTCTGTATGCAAAGAATTTTTTACAGGATCTTAAGAGATTGCAGTCATTTTTCATTGTTCTTCTTTTTGAATTTTTCTATTATACACCTAATTTTTTCCCAGTTTAATACAACTGAAGAAAGCCTGGTGACTGTACGCTTCAGGCTTCATTAACCCTGAACCACCCAGCAAGACTCAAGAAACGTGGTGTTGTTCTCCTACAACTTGACCAACTGATTAAGCACTTTGTATGTCTGCGCTTCTGGAGGGGGAAGGTGGGTTTCTTAAAAAAAATATAATTAAAAAAGCGCCACACCACATCCCCCAAACTTTCAGTGAACCAAAACCATCTCTGGCTTTTCAGTGTATGAACGTGACTCTTGTCGGAGCAGCATCAGTGCTTGCGATTTATTCGCATGAGAAAATAAAAGACATCCTGCTGAAATAAGAGGATTTGGAAAACTCTTCTCTCTCCAAAGTGGTGCCAACCTTACCGTCCCCTAAAAGCCAGAAAACCTTGATTTGAATTTTCTTTTTAAGCACAGTTGTACGTGTTTTAGACTCCTGCAGAAAAGGTTACAAACCTCAGTGCGTTTAGGTTTTCAAAGTAAACCAACAGGGTGGAGACTGAGGTATGTGTGAAAGAATAGAGGCAGCCGCAAAGCTTTTTCTGCCGATGTTTCTGGGGGCAAATGTTCACGCGAAGGAAAGGGTTATGTTGACACAGCGAGTCTTGACGTGCAGGATAAACCTGGAGAGAGGTGTGATCGTCTCTGAAGTGCCCCACTGTCACTGTTAGGTCTTTCTCGTGGTCCAAGAGGTCTCTCCAGCTCCGTCGGGTCTCTGGCGGTGGATGGCCCCGAGTGGTGCGACTTCCGCCGCTCGCTGTTTCCCCGTACTGCGCAGAGTCACTGGCATCGCTCTAGCCTTCTCTCTGTCATCTCCTTGCCCTCCTCCTTCTGGTGCCCTCAGGTCCTCCAATTTCCCCTTCTCTCTCTATCAAATTCTGCCCATGTCCGCACCCTCATTAATCAATGTCAAGTCACAGAGTGTACAACAAGGGCTGTATTCTTCAACTGCCCCCTCAGCCCTCATACATCCCATTGTTCCAAAAAACTGATTCAGATGGCAAGAAAACAGCCGATGCAGCACATAAAAGAGATGAGACAGAAATGAAAAGAATCAAGGAGGGGAAAAAAAGAGGAGGCATTTTTTTCCCCTGAAACACTCGAATAAATACTCGGCAATGATAATTTAAATTATTCATACATTTATGAAAACATCCATTGAAAAGTGAAGTGTATGATGCTCTTTGTCTACTTTACTTGTCTCTTGTTTGTGATTAACCTTTACTGTAACTTGGGCTGGCAGTGCCACGATCACAAAGACCAGACTTTTCCTTCCATGGGAAAAAATGCTTCATCGTACCCAAATGAAAAATTAAGTGGAGGTATTTACTGCTGATGTGGCAATTTGTTGCAAAGCATTAAAGATGCAGTATTATCCATGTCCGTAGTCCAAACACTGCCTGTTTAAAAAGAAATGAAAAAATAGACAAAGCCAGCTTTTAACAGCGTGTTCCCTTACAGCGTAGTTTGACATATATGCTACTTCCAGGACCACGGCGCTCCTCGGGAGCCGGAGAGCTCGGCACCACGCAGCGCGCAGGACTCGGTGCGCTCAAACGAGGAGGATCTGTGTGTACGTGAGCACATACAAACACAGCCTCAAAAAACGGAAATGAAGAAAAAAGCAGCTCAGTTATTTTAGTTACGACTCCTAAGTTGTGCAAAGTGTGTAAGGCTTGTCCATAGGGTAGCTTTAACAATTTCCCCAGAAGACGTGAGGCGTTGGAAACCTGGCCGTCCGTGGAAGACCGGATGACTGTTTCTTTTGCCTTTGAGATAGATGTTTTTGCTCAGACTTTGCGGCCACTGCCTCCCTTTAGAAAACCTCAGTTTGTGGCAAGATGAGTAGTAGAACATTAAATGCCAATAGTGATAAACAGTCTAATACCAGGAATAACAATAATAACTTGAGAGGTTTTGGAAAACTCAGATCTGTGTTCTTTTGGTATATCTCTATAATTCTTACTTTTTGCAGAGACCAAGAGAAGTATTCAAAGCAAAGCTTCTCTTACAACGTTTGTGTCTTGCTTGTAATTCATCAAATTTCTATCCGACTTCCAAACCAGAGAGGTCTGGATAATGTCATATAATTTATAGATAATCATCTAAACATTTTTATTCTCAAGTGAACATATTTAGTCCTGCAAATATGCATTTATGCCTTTCCATAACTGGTTGATTACGTGGGAGGGGGAGCCATTGTCTCGCAGTCAAAGCCAAGGGATTTAAGCAAAGATCTAGTTACTCTTCTGTTGACTCTGCAGTTGACTCTGTGTGTGACCTTGGACATGTCACTTATACTCTGAATGCTTCACTTCCTTCTGTAAATGGATATAACAGTTTTGAGAACATGCAGAAAAGTGTGTCTGGAACTTAGGAAAGCATTTTGAGATTTCCCTCGTAATAGGTGCTGTTGGGTCTTGGCAATTGAAACCAATAGCGCTCTTCAGTAGTGGGGTTTCGTTAAGCGTTATTATTGGGGCACTCATCTCGGGAATTTTGTAGATTTTCTTTCACGCCTTTTTCAGTCTCTTTCCACTTTTGCATTGTCTTCCGGCTTTTTTAGTTTTTCTACCTAACAATTTCTGTACAAAATGACTCTAAAAGTTTTTCTTCGCATCTATCTTGTCTAGGATTTGCTGGTTTCGTATTTTAGTACTGTCTCTGGGTTTGTCTTTTGCCGAGGTGAAGCATGTGCCCTTGTTTCAGCAGAAAACATTTTTAGTAAATCCACTAACGGATAAATCTACTAAGAGAGGCTGTCAGCCGTAGGATACAGTATTTATATAGAAAGTGTGGTGGAAAACTGTATATTAAAAGAGGAAAGGAGCTGGAGCAAAAGTCCTAAATCAAACTCCTGGCAATATACTGTCTTGGTGTGTATTTCTTGCTCGGCTGTGATTCCTTTTTCTTGGAAATTATCCAGAACTTCCTGGCTCAGTGATCTGGGATACTTTTCAATACGCTGGATGTATGGAGCAGCGGGCAAGCTTCAAACAGCTCTGAGATTTTTTGGGGTACGGAGAGACATCCAAAGCAGCGATTCTTTTTCTCAGCTGATTACCATAAATCCTCCTTCAGTGCTTCCAAGCCTTTCTGTAGTTTCTGAGCAAGGAACAGGCATGAGAGCCATCGGATCCCTCCCTCCCATTCCCACAGCAGAGCAGGTTCTCTTTGGGATCCATCAGCCAGATGCGGAGCCCACTCGTCCCGGGGCAGAAAGCTTTGCACCTCGGCTCTACCCACTCCTACGTTAATGAGCGGGCAAAGAGATGGCCACGAGCAAATAGCCCAGGTTATACGAGTAATCTCCTGTGCGTTGGCACCCACAAAACCACCCCATAGCTGCTCAGTTTTAAGTTTTGTTTGAAGATGCCTTAATTGGGTCTGGTTATTCTAAGCACAGAGTTGCCCTGTTACTCGACTGTCCGTGCCTGTGATTTATAGGTACCCGTTGCACCTCTTTTTCCTGCTGGGCCCTTCTCGACCGAGGAATCAAAACCATTTTCTTCAATTCCCCGCATTAGAGTGCTTTAGAAACAACTCCTGTCTAATCCGCTCCCTCCGCGGCTGCTCGGGGCAAGGCTCAGTCCCGCGGGCGCGGGGGGGTCCCGGCGGCGGCTGGCTCCCCCCGCAGCCCCCAGCGCGCTTTGCCCGTAGAAGGGATGGAGATGCCTTGTGCGGCGCTCCCTCCTCCCAGCCGGCCACCGATGCCGGGCTCTGGGAAGGTAGCCAAATGCCACTGAGGACACTGGAGCAATAAATCATCCTCCTTCCAACATCTGCAGGCCCCAAAGGCTAGCCCCTTGCCGATGATGATCTCGCCTCCCACCCCCTGCTTTTTATCCTGTCCCTCTCTGACAAAACACCTATTGTCACAGCCTGAGTGAAGAAGAGTCCTTTTTCCTTTACAAAGGCCCTCTGAAGCCAAGTTGTGAGCTGCCAGAGAAGATGCCTATGTCTCGGCAGGGAGTCTATATCTCACTCTTTTTCTCTGTAGTTCATACTTTTTCTCTCTCACGGGGGTCACCCAAAGCCTTTCACTCCGGCTTCATATTCACATAAAGACATCAAGAAAAAGAAAAACCACACCAGAAAGAATTATTAGGCATGGCTGTCAAATGCTTTATGGGGGGGGGCGTAGGGGGAAAGAACAGTAACTCTTTATGTGCTGGCATTGTTATAAGAGCTAATGTACTACTGCCGGAGAGCGGTTTGCAGGAAGGCATTACATGCCTTAAGAATTACAGAGACACGTTAAACTAAAATATTGTATNAAAAAACAACAAAAAAAAAAAAAACCACACCAGAAAGAATTATTAGGCATGGCTGTAAAATGCTTTATGGGGGGGGGGCGTAGGGGGAAAGAACAGTAACTCTTTATGTGCTGGCATTGTTATAAGAGCTAATGTACTACTGCCGGAGAGCGGTTTGCAGGAAGGCATTACATGCCTTAAGAATTACAGAGACACGTTAAACTAAAATATTGTATTTCAGCAAAAGGGCGTTTTGTTTCCATTTCTAGGTTTTTTTTTTTTAGCAGGTTTTTCTAGATTGTAGGTGGCTCTTTCCTGATTCCGCTTTCTTGAAGAACTTTTTTTATTTGAAGAAAGAAGTCTTTATTGACTGCCGTTTGCACGCCGGTCCTTCACTGCAGCTTGATTTTTAGGATCGAATAGATCAATCTGTCCCCCGTCCACTCTTGCATGTGAAAGGAGTTTAAAAATCCACTGCCACCACCAAACCCTGCCCAAAGTATTACTATTTCCCCGTTGAACGGGCAAAGCTGCATGAGTGCAAATGAGCTGACGAAATGGAAGAGGAGAGCGTCGTTGCCCCTCTTTCTGAGCAGCAGAGAGGTGAGCCGGGTGTTTCGCGTTGTGTCAGTTTGGAGCGCAACTTCTGCGCTCATATGTGGCTTCAGAATTACGAAATTGCCCGTTTGTGGCAGGTTAACGCTGAAAAGCATTCCTGGATCTGCTGCCCATCTCTCTCCACCGTGCTCATAGGGAACTTTGGGAGCTGTGAGCTGAAGGCTTCGCAAACAAATCGCCTGCCCGAGGTTCATCCAGATGCCACGTAGCCATGTATGTTTTTAACCCTTTGAAGCGGTGTTCCTTTCCTTTGCTTACCGAGAAGTGGACAAGCCGTGCTGGGCACTGCTTTAAGAAGACCCTGCTGCCTTGGAGAGGAGAATAAATTAAAAAATTCATTTAATCCTTTGGAAGGCTGAGACCGTAAAGTTAACAGTCGAGTAACCTATTAAAATTTACAGTGCAAGGCATCAAAACAGAAGGAAAGTGCACATGTATAAAGTTTAAAGCATCCTTATAAAAAGCCGGAAACCTAACACTGCATTCCTACAAATTATTCCCTTAGCAAACATTTTTATTTCCAATTAGTAAAAGAAAAATTGCTAATTTGCTGCAGTTGGACAGGCCTGACGTCTCAATCTGCAAAGTGTCAGCGCTGTGAAAGGAAATGTTTCACACTGTGCCGGAGAGAGAGAGCAGCTCTAAAGAGGGTCAGGGCATTGGGCCCAGAAACCAGATTGACTGGCCATAGTGCTAAATTACTCACACAAGACATACATTGTCTGCGGTGCCAGCTACAGAGTACTCACTTTCTCATTCTTTCCCTTTTTTAGTTGGTGCTGGTGGGGGAGGTGAGGGGACGGTCGGGTACGGCAGGAGGGGGGCACGGGAGAGGAGCGGGAGGAGGGCTGTGCTCGGCGGCCGCGCTGGGTACGGTCGCATCCTCTGCCCCGAGACGGCGACCCTGGGCTGCTGCCGCCCCGGGAAATACCGCTGGTCCTTCTCTAACCGCTTTGGGAACCGGGCGGTAAAACCGGGCACCCCTTCGTTACCCCCCAGATGTTAGATGGAGTGAGGCTCACGTGCTGGAGGTAAAGGCTCCGGCTGCTGCTGAACGGCCCCTCCGCACCCTTAACAAAACAAAGTGTCACCCAGCAGCAGCAGCGGCTGTTTTTTAGATACGGGTAGTATTCCTGCGCCTTGCTGGTGTGAGAGGGACAGATCGGATGATCTCTCTTACCACGTGAAGAGCGTAACCCTCGAGAGCTGCTGGAGGATGCCAACGCCATGACAAAGGGGCGGGCGAGGAGCGGGGAGGGGACAGCGCAGGTCTGCGGGGCTACGGAAGGCAAATAAAAAAATCTGTCTGTGTTTTTCAGCACTGTTGTGGTTCTCTGTTTAAAATACCTATGTTGTATTTATTTCACGGGCTCATCAAGAGCCCTTGAACCCAATCCAAACAGCGTATTGTAATACCTTCACCAGGATGTAAATCTGTATTTTATGGAACTCTTTAGTGATCTGAATCGCCCACGCTGACCTTTGAGAGATTCGGAAGGCACCAGCTTTGATTTTTATGACTTCACCTTGATACTTTCCTGTTATACAGCTGCACCGAGCAGAGCTGAGGCTTAACAGATTGACACGGCTCATTTTTATGTTATACAGGCTGGTATTTGAATTTAAATAATTATTATAGTTGCTTTATTAATCACATAACAAAAAAAAAAAAGAGACAAGGATCGAGTTCACAAATAACTGCTACTTTCTAAATGGCAATCTTCTTATCCGCCTGTGAAAAAGCTTCTTATACTTTTGGTTCCTATTTCCCCCGTGCTGCTCCCACCCCACCTTTTGGTGTAATTCTGGGTATTGTGGGGACTAATTAGCTGAAGATGGAACAGGGATGTTGAAGGTGTGACGTGCTGGTAAACTGCAGTCATTTATTTGATTCATCGGGATGGGCAGTGCGTTGCAGCCCTGGGATGTATAACAGGGACGAACTTTGCACACTTCTTAATAAGCTGCTTGAAAGTAACGTTTTATTTTGCCAAGATAGTGGTACCTCTTGTAGAGCAACTTCAGCGTGCTGGAGAGATGTCTTAATTTCTTCTTCTTTTCTACAAGGCATCAGCGTGAGGCAAGCACCAATTTATCTGCGCTAAAAGTCTTGCATGAGGGCACAGAATTCCAGTTAATTTGGTGGAGGAGAGTAATTTACAGAAGGAGCCTTCAGTTTTGCCCGGCAGGAAGCTATTGCGCCTCGACATAACAGTCTCCGCAGCCCCTTTCCCAACTAGACAGGTTCTGGGTTTCTTTCTACTGATAATCCCTTCAGGACCTTTGTTTTCTGATAAAGCTAGATTCCGCTGGAGAAACCTAAACACATTAGAGGCTCCATTACATCCTCTGCATACTTCTGAAGACCTGCCCCGTGCTTCCTGTGCGTTAAACAGAGCAGATGCCTCCCGGTTCCTCCGTGGCACAGCCCGGGGAGCCCTCGCGGTTGTTGCTGATAGCCGGGTACGGCTGCCGTGATAAGACAGGAACATTTTCAATGTGTCCCTATTACCAAAAGAAAAAAAAAAAAAGCCCTTGCCTTTCGATAACTGCGAAGCAGAAATGTGCTGGTTGCTGTTTGTCAAGACTGAAGATGCTATTCCAAAGAGTCACTTTACAGCTTCTTCGTTCCTGTGAATCTCAGCAGGCAGTTATTTACCGTCTGATGTGAAAACAGTACTGCTTAGCTGATATGAAGAAAGGGCGAGAGAAAAAGCGGTTTATTTTGGGTTCCGGGTTTGAATGTTACAGGATGGAAGGCCAAATAGGTGTTTCCTTTTCGAGCCAGGCCTGTGGCGATGCTCACGGCCAGGACAGGGGCTCCAGCACTTCTTGCGTGAGACCAAGCCCATCAGCGCATCCGAGAGTGAGTTTCCCTTGAAGGGGCACACCGGAGCATCTGGTACAGGAAGGAAAGGAGAGGAGAGAGTGATTCAAACTTCTGGGAGGATTTAGGAAGTTTTTGTTGGGGCTGGGTGAGAGATCTGGGAGCCACAGTCTGTCCTGGAGTGAGTACGTAACCGCGGTGCCTCCGGTCCAGTGTTCCCGTTCTTTGCCTTTTCTGGGGCAGAACTTTGCCCCATATGATTTGAAAAACAATTTTAAGAAGAAACTTTTGTGGGAATCAGCAATAAATGCCCAGAAAGTTTCGTTTGTTTGTTTGTTGGGTTTTTGTTTTGTTTTGTTTTGTTTTTTTTCAATCATTATGCTGCTATCCAAAGAGTGCAGAGTGACGAGCGGTGGGCTGAGTTCCTCAGGCCGCTGGGCTGCCTTGCCACCACCTTGGCTGTGCATCGCTCCAGCGAGGAAAGCGTTTGTGGACAGTCAGCGGTGCTCATGGTTCACAAATATTTCAGGGTGAGGGAGTTTGGTTATTTCTCAAGTCAAATGAAGTAAAAGACACCGGCTCCCCTTAAGTCACTCAGTCATTTTTTTGTTTCTTTGTCAGCCGGTGAAAAGCGAGTGCTGGGAGCACGAGCCAAGAGTGATACGGGTGTGCGCAGACGTGGACGTACACCCCATGCCAGAAGCCAGACGCGGCGGCAGAATTAGCCTGAACACCGTGTTCCCCCTGCACGCGCTTTCTTCTCAGTTCTGTAGGACTGGAAGCAGTCCAGGGACTTTACATATGCAAACACCTCCACCTCGGAGCCGCTGCTCCGGCACAACGGGCGCATTCTGTCAATCAGTCCGCGCACGCGGAGCAGTGCGGTAGCCCTCACCGCAGAGGGTTACTTTGAATTTGTTTCCGTGCATCTGGGAGCTTGTGATGTGCCCTAAGGAGGGAAGTTGGTCCCTTCCATCATACGGGGTTTCCTGCTTTTTTTTGGGTCGTCTTTATTATTTATTTTTTTCCTTCCAGGCCTTTAGCGTCATCCTTCAAGCCAAAAAAATACATTCACGTTGTCTGCAAATTGTTGCTATAATTACAACTGTGCGTGGCCACGCAGAGATCCTTTGGAAAGCAGATGTCACGTTTGTGAACCCCTGCTGCAGGGGTGGTGGCTGGCCGCATCCACTTTACACTACACGTATTTATCTTTTTGTGGAAGTAGCCTCGATGTTCAGAAGCAGCTAAGCAAATTGGCCTCGATCTGTAGTTTGAAGAAGAATTCGCCCCGATTCCCTGTTGCTTGTGGTTTTTCTCATACTCTTTTTTTCTCAACGAGCTTCACAGTTCAATAAACTATCACTGGCCACCGCTGATGTATGGCTGGGAGCTGTGGGGACCCTCATGTCCAGTGCTGGAAAACATGTTCCAGCAGCAGGAATCTCCAAGAGCCTTCTCTGAAGCCTCATCTTTGGCAACCAGTGCAGGTGCTGCTGCCATACCAGTGTGGAGTACCCCTCTTACAGGTCAACCAGGGGCGGGTCTGGTACTCTGAGGGGGGACCTTTAATAAGAGCCATGGGGCTGCAGGGATGGTGTCGCTTTTTCTTCTGAGTCAGTGCCCCAGCGCGATGTTCTGATGAACCCAAGCTGACTTTTCAAATCGGGGTATGTCAGAAGCTCGTAACTGGCGTTCACCCTAGGTTGAAGACCAGATTTAAGCCTGGATTATTACATTCTGCATTCTCAAGTGCAGCCAACACCATCTAATGGAAATGCTACTTTAATATTTGCCCTTACCTCTTCTGCGAGGTTCCTTTGGCTTATTAGATACTTGCTGTGGTTCCTCTCTGAAGCTGGTCACTTTTCAGGGAGAGTTTAATAGATCCCTGTACACGCACTTTGGGCTTTGCCAGGATGGACATAGCACGTAGCAAATGTAAAATAGTTAGCTCTGACCTGAGCTGTAGGGATTTGTTTTTCTTTTTTTCTTCCTTGATTGTTTGTTTTTTACTGGGACAGCTCTGTTAGTTACAGCGGAGGGGACAGTTACACTACTGAGAGATAAGCCAGGCTTCAAAGTCTGAATTGATGTGTGTATAATTCTGAGCTTACTGGGGTCAAAGGTGTTCGCATCTGAGGAGGAATGACAGCCTTATTGTTAAGATTAGGTCTAAGGAGCTTGAAACTCAATTTCTAAATGCCAGAGACTGTGTGATTTGGACACGTCGCCTAATTTCTTGTCTCAGTCTTGTCTGTAAAATTGGGATAGTAATCCTTCTCTTTTTCTGTCCTCACCATTTATCTGTTGTGTTTACTTGCTTCGCAAGGTCTTTTAGGCAGACTCGTCTTCGTATTTGATGTATCAGTTAGCTCCGCTGGGCTTCAGTCTTCTGTCCTGACGGCTCCTGATAATAACCGGTGGGAAACTTGGCGAGGCAGAGCGCCGCTCCGGGAAGTTCCGTCAGCAGGTTATCGGACACGGTGCTTCCCCATTGCTCGGAAATATCAGATGTGGGGAACAATGGAGAAAGATTTGTCCCTCTCTGAGATGTAAAGTCAATGGCTTATCAGCACTGAATTTTTTCCCTGTGAAAATGGTGGGGTTTATTACTGAGGTTCTCTAAGTGTACCTGCTTGAAGAGATGTTTTACAGATTTTTCTTCATAGCTAGCAAGAGCAGCACATTAAGAGAATTATGATTTTCCTCATGCTGTTTTCCTGCTTTTCACAAAACACGCATAGCTTGCTGAGACTATGTGTCGTTTTGAGCCAAATTTGCTTTTTGAAATAGACTGAAACAACCTGCACTGTGATTTGGAGAAACAACAGCGGCGGAAGCTGGTACTAGGTTGTCCGGCCTAAGGCATAAGGCATTTCTTCAAGTAAATCATCAGATAAAGGTCAACTTGTGTCACCTTAACCATGACGCAGCTAACAAAAGCGTTGTTTGTGAAGCAGCTGCTGATTATCATTGGTGAGCAAATGTCTTTGAATTTTATAGCTCCTGTTATCTGAAACTAATAAAAACACAATGCCAGTGACGAGTCGAAGGTCATCTCATCTCCCTGTTGAGGTGGGTAGTACTCAACAAAGCTCAAGATTACCCAGGCTTTTTGTCTGATATAGTCTGTAAATAAAAGTTTTTGAATGAGGGACGTAAATCAAGGATGGATTCTGTCCTTCCATTAACAAACAAAAGTTTTCCTTTTCTATTTTCACGTATTGCTTCCTAACCTCCGTGCTCCAGAAGATAACAGAAAACAGGTAGCGTATTTCTGACTCGATCAGGTGCCGTTTCAGTTAACCAAGTACTGGGCTGGTTGTGAGCCACTTTTGAAAAATCAGATTTAATAGAAAATCTATTGAAACAATCAAAATGCTCACCTTTCAGGGAAGCCATTGTGCCAAGTGCAACGTAAAGAGACAGCAATAAATCACCGTGCTATGCACCTCAAATAGATAATCAATTTAATTGAAAGCATCAATAATCATAGTTTGACATTTATTACCCTGTGGATGTTTTATCTTTTAGGCTAGGGGACAGCAGGGCAATGATGAATACCAGTTCTGCCATGGAACACAATTATATGGTGCAAGGAAAAGGATTTTATATTCTGCAAAAAAAGCAGTCAAATTCATAATTGAATCAGATAGCACGAAATCTGTGAGAAATAAAGGCATATAACTCAAACGCATATAACTTGAATTCTGGTATTATGGCTCATGAGATAATGTTGCAAATGCCGCTTTGTGCATTCTTTTTAAGTGACTTAGGACAGCGATTCGACAGGGCCAAATCTCCTTCTCCAGAATATCGTCTTCTTTCATATATGCACAAGAGAAAACCAAAAAAGTAAGGCTGGATAGTTCCTTCTTTGGCTGTATATTGTTGGTTGTGCTCACGTGGACATTTCATTGTGCATCCTCAGAGGTGAAAAATAGTATGAGAGTTGCACTGGTTGTGTGGACAGAAGGCTCTGAGAGCAAAAGAGGGATCGAAATGTTCTCTCGTGCTTATTTCCCAGTAAAGGTGGAACGTTCCTTTTCACCTGCAGAATTGTTTCCGTGTGGAATGCCGGCAGAACACCATCCAGTGTACTGTCTGAGTAAGATAACGGAGTAGCTGTATCCCTTGTGCTTGCTGGGAAAGCCCCCCGGGCCGCCGGCGCTGCGCTGCGCACAGCTGCTCCCGACACGTCCTGGAAGGCTTTCAAGAATGTGAAAACCCCAAACTTTTAAAACTTTGAGTTGTGGAGTAAGTGATTCCAAAAAAACCTAAATTGTCTCTATTAGTTTGAATCATGTGCTTATTATGCATCAGTCGAAGCAGGTATTTAACCCTTTTTTTTTGTTTTTGAGGACTCTTGCTTAAATAGCTTTTACTTTCAGAAGAGTGAATGAAACTCTTAGTACCTTCATCAACTAGTACAGCCTGGATACGCTGCTGTAAAGTTCTCTTTTCACTTCTTATTATTTAAACCAAAACGCAATTTAGAAACCATATAGACTGGCAGATAATGCCACTGTCATTGCACTCCCGGCACAAGTGAGAGCACGAAAGTAGGCTTTTGAAGGTGAGGGATTAATGAAGTTGAGCTCCTGTCCCAGCTAAATGTCAGCCAGAAAATTGCTTTGGGTATAATTTTAATGTTCTTCTAACCAAAAGGCTGAATGTGTGAATTAGGGAAAAAGGATATACAGTTGTGATTTATAAATTTACAGTTAAATTGACAGTCTTGGCTGTAGCAAAATAGGTAATTACGTAATGGAGTATGTTTTTTTTCATGCTTCTCTGCTGTATTCCATTGCTTATCGTAATACCAGAAATAATTTTTTTTATTGTTTCAAACAAACAAACAAACATTGCAGATTACTTCTGCATTATAAAAACGCACATCTTAAATACAGCGGTGATATTTAGGAAGCCTGGAATGGAAGGCTGTGATGAGGAGGTGTCTTTTGAGAAACTGAAGACACCACAAACTCATCCCAAGCCTCAAAGCCCCTTATGAAACTGCCTGGATGTTGGCACGGTCTACGCTATGATGCCAAATATTCAAAGCAGGAAAATATCCTTCAACAAGAAAGGCGTGAACGTTCAATTGAGGATGATCCCGGTTTTCTGTGTAAAAGCCGCAATACTCCTTTTACAGCTGTTCATCTCTCTGCGCTGGGAGGAAGAGCAGCCGGGGCCATCCCAGTGGCCGGGGTCCGGTCCGTTCCCAGCGTGGTCCGAACAGGTGCCGTGGGCAAACGGGGGAAATCGCCGCAGCCTGGCGCTAATGAGGGCATCCTTCCCTTCCCTAAGTCAAAACAGGACCAGCTGACCCCGCTGACCCAGCGGGACGGACTGACGAGCAGGAGGGAGTTGGGTTGCTTTTGCAGTGCTTGCCTTACGCTTCCTCAGCCCCAAGAGGTTTGGGGTGTTGGGGAAGACAAGACCCAAGTTTATGAGAATGTTAAACCGCTGTTATGTTATTCCCACAAAGCAACAGTTTCCTTGATGGCACGTTCAGATTATGTGGTGAGTAAGATAGGATCTCTTAACTATACTCAAATCAGTGATTATTTACTTTGGGCTGGCAGTTAAAAAAATGCTTTACTTCATTAAACCCTCTTCGGTGCCTTAAATACATTTTGTTTCCAGCATCTGGATACATTATGGACATTTCTTTGTCTATAATCTATTGGTGGTAGTTTTTAAGATATAAACAGAAATGTTATTTGGCAAGATCGTGTATGGAGCCATCTTTTAACCTCAATGTTCCTTTTGGCACAAGATTAAAAGACTCCTTGTAATCAATACTCCGAGCTGGATCTCCCAAGATTTTCTTCAGAACTCTACTTGGAGCGTTTCATAACAATGAGGGCTGTGTCTGCTTTTCAAAAATTTTAATGAAAAAAAAGTCCTTCTTTTTTTCTGGTACTGTTCTGAAAGAAGCTCCAAATGCAGAATCCGTTTTAATTCTGATAGCAAACAACTGGAGCTACTGAGGAGAACATACGGAATTTTTAAAAAATCTGATAGCCATTTTGCCTTACTGCAGGACGGTCTTCTGCGGCGATTTCAGCGTTTTCTGAGCAAACACTGACAGCTACGACCATGGCTTGAAGCTTGCGGTCAAAGTGGGGGGAAGCGTTTTGGCAGGTGTCTTTTTGAAGCGGCTGGCCGTGAGGTCTGTCTTCTGAGAAGATGTCTAATCAGGAAAACGTGAGCAGACAGATAACGGTCAAGTTCTCCGACCTCAAGAAATGAAGTGCTCGCTGTATTTATAAGCTCATTTCTCTACTTATTCATTGGCTCTTTTAATCAATGTTCTGTCTAGGTAAGGGCTTGCCTCTGTCTTGGGGAATAAGAGCCCATTTCTGTCTTGGAGGCAGAGTGGTCCTGGAGGAGAGGGTGGGCGCTTCGGGTGGTGTTGAGGAACGAGCAGACCTCGTTTGGTGCAGCACACGTACGCCTGTACCGGACAGAGGGATCCCGGCTGTGCGCCGGGTGACCTGTACACCTCTACAGCAGTGCAGCAGGATCTCCTGGGGTAGATACAGAGACAGATCTTAACTTTCTGCATCACCCCAAATCCAGAATTCATGCAGGAAATGACAGTTGGGTGCTTAAATGAGTGGTGGCATTTTAAGACCCTCTATGTTTTCCGGAGGCTCAGTGAATAGTAGGCTTTCTCTTGCAATGGAGCTGTTGTAACTGGTGGTGGTACCAGTAATCGGTCATCGCCCTTGATTCTCTCTCTCACTCGCACTGTCATCCTGCTGTTCCGGGGATGTGCGCTCACACCTCCGGCAGCTCAGCTGGAAAAGCTGGTAACAAGAATGCAGCAGAGAAAGTTAAAGAATTGTAGACTCACGTTCAGAAGGAACTTTTTTTATTATTGGGGTGCATCAAAGCACCGTAGAAAACAGAACATACAGTGTTTTTTTGTGGTTTGTGGGGCTTTGAAGCTGTGTTGTGTTGTGTTACTGTCCACCTCAGCTTTCAGGTATCCCATAGCCTATCGCTTTGTTATTGTATGCACTTTTAAAGCAAAACACCTCCACCCCAATGGCCGAAACTCTCTGCTGTGAGTTCAGCAGCTGTCTGGAAAAGCAGATATAATGTGAGAATGTGTAAAGAACACATTCTTTCAAGTCACATTGAAAAGAGAATTGTTATATAAACAGATGGGAGGATGCCATTGCCCCAGAAAACCATCTGAGTGGTTCCCCAAATTACACTTGGACAGAAGGAGGTTCAAGGACAGAGCAGAAGAATGAGTTATGCTGTGGAAGGACCCTCTGGAAAAGACCAAGTGTGGAACTGTTCAGTTTGGAGAAAAGAAAAATATATGGTGGGACACACAGACACTAAAGATACGCGATTGCCGTTCTCTGTAAGAGCAGAGCACAGAGCGTTCAGTACAGTTCTGCGCTCAATCCCTCCTCATTGTGGCACTTGTGCCGACAGACAGTTGCCAGTTCCAGACTTCAGGCCTCCTTTCTTCACTTTGATTCACTGGAAAAGGCAAAGGTGGGTGCCATGCTATACCTGGTACGCTACCTGAAACAAAGGGGAGGGAAAGAAAAAGATCCTCAGTGCTTTTCCTATGGGATTCGGTGTGGGGACACATCCCAAGATGGCTTGTGCAGGACCAGAATGTGTCTCCAGTACAGCGTGTGGTAGAGAGGGGCATTGCGCTGTGTCTGGCATCAGCTGAGGGAGATTTTCGGCTGTGGTTAGTCTTTCTCTGATGCTGCACTGGAAGAAGCAAGCAGCAGATTTGAGCTTCTGAGGTGGCTGTCTCCCAGCTTGTGTAGAGAGAGCAGAAGCTCGTCTGGCCAGAGCGCGCTGCCTGGGACTCGGTGGGAGAGGTGCTTGTGGCATCTGTACCGTAGGGGATCATAACGAGCTAAAATCTTCACATTCCTTCATCTTTGAAGTTCTTGAGAGGCTCAGCGCATCCTTCCACTTCTAACCAGGAGGTTTTAGTCTTCTCTCCCAGGAATTACTTAAAAAGCCTTTGAGAGGCTTTTGAGGGATTTACTCCTAAGGTTCCATCCTTTCTAGAAGCTTACTTGGGACAAATGCCAAATATCTACACAGATACAAGTTCTTTCTCTCACTCTTGAATTGTTTTTGCTACCTTTGTTGTAGGAAGTTTTGGAAAGGGGACCAAACCAACTAACAGTCCTGTAGCCGTGAAGTGTTGTGTCTCTGTAACTGTTTTGTGTACTTGAGAGAGTGCAAACTGCACTCTCCTGCGACGCTCCTCACACGCAGCATAGCGCATGATATGCTGGCATAGATTTATTTTGAGAAGTGATTCATATTTATTGTTTACACAGATGCTCTAAAGATTAAAGATTGCCTTAGGCTTAATTTTTTTAGCTTGCGGTTGTAGTTCTCCGATTTGTCGACTCCTGAAACGTCGCTGGTTTACAAAGCAGCTGCAAAGTGAAGCTGCACACGCTCAGGATGGCATTCCCTCCAAAGAAGCGCTGGAGCTGTACTCAGCCCTACTGTATCATGGCCTTGAACACTCCAAACACAAATTCCTACCTGTGGAAGACATCAGCAGCCCAAGAAAAAAGCAGAAACTTATTTCCGTTTGGACTCCCTGAATTCCCGTCTCAAGAAAATGCATTGAAATTGCCACCCACTCTCTGTCTGGCTGATTAAATAAAATATTGACCTTTTCCAAACACAATATTATCATTCCAAGCATAATATTATCCAGTTCTGTCTGAGATTGTTTCTACAGCTCTTAAAAGGGAACTCACCTGGCACCCCCTATCAATGCAGATAAAACAACTCTGTGTGCTTTTTAAATAAGAAACCGATTGTGCCGATGCCTGAAGTTAGTCCGCAGAATAATTCCCTGTTAACTGTTCTTTCTAGTGAGTATCATTTGCTTAATATTACTTCCGAATAAAGGAAGACAAAGTGCCCTTTTCTGTCCCTCTGTTGTTCTTGTTCCTTGCACAGAACGTTGCTGCAGGGAATCCCTCCCCACGTTAACGTACCGACAGAGTCGGAGTTCTTCCTCCGCGTCTGAGCCGCAGTGCGTCTGGAGGACACATGGCTCAAGTGGCACGTACAGGAGCAGAAACTGTTCCTCGTGGTTAACGCAGATCGTACCACGAAAGAAACACACTCGTACAGAAAATTCCCCTCCTGCTTGGAGCCCATGCAAAGCTCTTCATGTCTTCGGTTTATCAAAGAGTTATTTTGCTAAGTTAAATGAGAGTTGGGATGTAAACTTCCTTCGCGCTCTCTGTGGCAGGCACCGCTGGTGGCTACGCTGGTCACTGTCGTCTTATTTCCCTTTCAGAAGCTGTCGCGGTGAGATGGTCCCTACGAAGCAGCACTGAGTATCTGCATCTTCCACTGAAATAAGTAGGACTTGACCATCTTGTCATCAGCCTTATGTTTCTCTTCCAGTTCTTCTCAGGCTTTAATGGGCCATTTTTCTTACTGCATCACACTGACTGACTACGACCTTGTCATGTTAAAGTGACAGTTGGGTTATCCCGCTGATGGGTATCAAATTGACGTATCCCATCCCTTCTGTCTGAGCGCCAGGCAGGGAGACGTTCCCAGACAGCCTGCGCTCCCCCTGGACGGTACCGGCCGTTAGGAAAGCTGCTGTTTTCGTTCGTTCCTTTCACGGGGTGAGCAGCAAAACTAAGCTGCTAAATGAGACAGCGCATTTCCCACTTTAGACTTTTGAAATTGGTGGGAACATTGCATATTGGCTTTATTTTCCTTCAAGTGTGATTAATGATCAAAAATCTACATGTCACAGCTCAGCTATTTAGCTTTGGTGCGCTACTGTGGTTACACTGAAGGCCATTATTTTGATGGAACTGAGGATAAGCTCTAGATGTAGCTGCAGTTTATTGAGCTGGATTTTTGGCAAATTCTGTATGCGGGGAATTGCTAGTTGGCTTTTATGTTTGTGCTTGTGATTTGACATGCTTGCATGTGGGGAACTAGAACGCTTTCAGTGAGCTCAGCAAAGTTGTGCGTTGCTTGGGCAGAGAAAAGTCTTGCCTTTTGAACCAAGACAGGCGAGCACGCCTACAAAGAGATATTTGTCATATACTCATTAAATGTGGTAAAACAATTCATAATTCTTATCAGTGTCTTTTTAGGCTGTGAGGAAGAGAATGAAATGAGGTCATTTTTCTCTGTTCTTTCTCAAATCCTTAACTGTATCATTATTATGTTTAAATAAGGGCAGAGGCTGTATCGTTCAGCACGGGTGATGGGAGAAGCCAAGGCCAGCTGGCCCTGCCCTGTGTCTTGAGACCTGGAGAAGAAAATCTTTTACCTTGGCACATCTAATCCCAGTCCTTCTCTTTGGCAATTGTCCGCATGGAGAGACTGAAGTGCTGAGATTTTCCTGTTTCCTACAATATTGGTGCCAGTGAGTTTCAGCATCGCTGGTAAGACTTTGTCTACAATGAAGGGGATTTTGTAAGAGAAGAGAAATAGTGTCGATGTTGCCATGTAGGTTTGAAGGTACTTAACCTCTGCCACTGAAGGGAGAAGGGCAGGGAGTTTCCGGCAGTCTTGCCAAGCAGTCGATGAGCTGTGTATGAACCTGACCCAAAAGGAGGCATAAATGACTGGTGTTCCAGTAACGAGTTATTCTAGGGACTCGACGGTACATTTGTTGAATCCATTTCAAGACTCTTCTTCCCTTTGAGGGTATTTTCTAAGGTACCCTAGTCATAGGTGGTGCGATTAGATACTAAGATTGGAGTGCATTGCCTCGTATAGATTTATGTGTCGGCGCGTGTCCTGGGTAGAAAGGCTGCAATTTACTCTGAAGTATGAGCTCGTCAGCCCCAGCCCAGAGGTCCCCATACGTCAGATCAAGCGCGTGTCAGCGTTGCCATTACAAGAAGATGTATGATCTCTCTTTATTTACTTATGATTATTACTGATCATCTTAACAAACAGGTTATCAATATATGAAGTACAGAGGAAGTTCATTTATATTATTCTGTCAATATCAAGGTCATTTTTATAACTAAAAAGGGTCGGGAACGAAAGATAGATGGATCGTATATGACTAACGCTAACCATCCAATCCATTTACATTGCTGCAAACAGCAGAGCTTTATCTGTTAACCAAAACATTACACTTCACTCTTCAAGATGATTTTTTGCTCAGATAATAAATAGCTCTGGATACATTAAGTGATTGTTTTATGCAGTTCTGCGGCAGGCAGAATTTATAGTTGATGACCCGAAGCTCCCATTCCACTACTGCTTCCTTGAAGATGAAACTGGTTTGTGGTTCAGAAGCACATTGTGTCAGAAGATCTCATATTTTATTTAGCATAAAAGTCTGCGAGGCATATTCCCAGGTTTGAAGATGAACAAACTGAGTAAATACAGATACAATTCAATACTTACAACTTCTGTTTTAATGCTGTGACTGTACACACTGCTCAGCGCTAGACATAGAGAGAAGTGTCCCTTTCATCTTTTCAGAATTCAGTTTTATAATGGAATTTCCCTTCAGGAAAAAGGAAGTTCAAGGTAATATTTGTAAGGGTATTTTAAAAAGAAAATCATAATTAATTTAAACTTTTTTTTTTTTTCCTTGTGCGGACTGTTACAGATTTCTTTTCTGGAAGGTGTTTCAAGAAGTGAGCAAAATAATAGGCAAAAGACTGAGAGGCTTATGTTATTCATTGGGACGTACTCTTCTTTCAGGAATCGCTCTGTGCTGCAAGAGGGGGATGCAGTGGGCGCGCGCTTACTATGCAGATGTTTCCTCTCCGCTCCAGGGTCCTTAAAGGTCTCATTTTCTGTGGATGGTAAAACCTGTTTTGAACAGCGATAGTAAATAGATGGTTGCTAAAGGTGATGTTGGATTGCTGAAAGGGAGGACGAGAACAGAGGGAGGTTGGATGTGGCACCACGTGAAAGGGAAGTGCATCTCTAACTTGGATCCGAGGAACACATGCAATGAATGAAATAAGTTCTCTTTTAGCAAAACTGCCAGACTATCGAGTGCGTTTCTCATGCTCATTAACACTGGACTTTAAGAACCTGATAAGAATGCAATATAAAATCAAAGAGCCCCTAAAGACTGTGAGATTATATTTAATACTCTCCTATCACCAGTCACTGAGTGCTTGGCAAGAGAAACGGTGACATTTACTAATCAGTACCCTCTCTTATTTGTCTTGGCTGAAAGTCTCAAGTCCTCAGCTTATTGAAGTTATTACAAATGCTCTCCATTAGATTCTGTTTAACTTCCTGGTGTTTGCAGTTGAACTCGATCACAATGTCACGGAGGAGTTATGTCTTTCAAAAGTGATACAGAGGTTGCGATACCGTGTATGTAAATTGCACGTTTATTTTCTTTCTTGCAGTCTTTGTTCTTAAACGTATTCTTCATGTTTGACATTCATTCTTCTTACCGTTAACTACCCCTGATGTTTTCCTGCACCTTTCTGGCTGTGCAGAAGTTTGTTCTATTTCTTACTGAAGGTGCTATTTCTTACTGAATGATGACTTGGGATGTTCCTTTCTTTTAAACACCCTTTGGAATAACCTGTGGTGACTCACCCCCACATTTTGTTCTCCTGAAAGATGGCAAACGGGAAAAATTCCTCGGTAAAGCCATGCAGGACATCGGGCGTGGGCAAGTGCAGAGGTGTTCCCTGCGGCAGATTACCGGAAATTGTGGGCCACGGATCCCCCCTCATTTTGGACATTTTTCATGCAGCACTGTACCACCTTCTTGTTCAGACTTTCAACTGAAAAATAAATGGTTATAAAATGGCCTGTGGAGTGCATACCACGGCTTTGCAGACTGTTACTGGTCCACAGACCACAGTTTGGCTGCTCTACAGTGTTCCCAATTGTGCTGGGGTTGCCCTTAGCAGTGAATGGTTGGTTTATTCTTTATACTCTTTTCAGCCCCTGGCTTGTTTCTTGCCAGTCAGAGTAGTGCTGTTCATCCTCCTTCACTCACCAGCCAGGAAAGGAAATTCTTCCTCTCAGACAAGAGCTTTCCTCCCTTTCCTCTTCATTCCAGGCACATTCGTTTCGAATTCCCAAGACAGCATATTGAAAATTTCCTCAAGTTAATAGGGCTTCACAATTTTACTTTTTACAGAAAATGTAAAAATTTGGTAAATTGTTGGCTGGAAACTGCTGTAAAGTCCCTCTATTTTAAAAATATGGCTAATAGAAAAAATTCTGCAGTGCTGAAACGGTTTTCTGTAGGTTCCTCCTTCTTCTGGCTTTACTATGAAAGGACATCATCTCTGTGACTCGGCTATTGTCGGGCGGTTAGCTGGTGGGTTTGAAAGGACTGATCCGGCTCCTGAATGCAGAGTTTAACCCCGCGCTGAGAGCCGTCACCAGGGTGAGCCCGTGCCACGCGAGTCGCAGTTTGCAAAGGCGCGTCCTGCTCATCCTCCTCGCTCCGAGCTGCAGAGGAGGGTGAAGGCTTTGAATAGGCTGATTCTTTAGCGGTTTGTGCAGCGATGGGGCAGCTTCCCCGGGGAAACTCCATGTCAGGAAAGAAGCACAATGGAAACCTCACAATCCGGTATAGGTTTATGGGTATGTGGTATGTATGTTCTTTCATACCATACTCATATGGTTCTTCTGTCCTGGTGAACCCACGTTCCTTCGAGGTCTGTTAAGGACAGCGTTAATCTCGTATGCACAAATAGCTTTGCAGTGCTTTTGGATCAACTCATTTGGCCGACGTCAGCATATATAATTTCTGACCTTTTCCGTAACTCCACCTTGGGGGGTCTTGGGATGATCATGTTTTAAAGGCATTCCCGGGCAAGGCTTCCCTAGCTGGGTGATGTTATAAAGGCAAAAGGCTCAAGTATCAAAAACGGGCATCAATCATGGCAGTATTTAAGGAACTTTAGGAAGCTCAGATGGAGTGTCTCTTTGTGCTGGAAGGTACAAACAGATATGCAAACTACAGGTGAAAACAGGTACACAGAAAGCATCTGGATTAAAATTAATGTTAAGACAGCTCATTCCCTGCCAATGCTCAGATGACATCATGAACTGGGTGAAGACCCTTAATGCTTTTCGCACGAGCTATTGTAGCTCGTGAAGCACATTCATACAACGTTCATGCGGAGGAGGGAACTGATAGTTCTGTTTGTATTTCAGGACTTGATATCTTTGGTGACAATAGATCGGATTATTAATTATTCCAGATTATTCAATTGGGAGACTCTATAGTCTGTTAGCGAGAGCGAAAGGTTGAGAATTTTGCCACTGATTTACCATATAACTTCAGGCAACTCAGTCTTCGGACCTCAATTTATAGGCTTTTCAGGTAGATATTTTTCTTCCGCAGATTGTTCAGAGCTTACAAAATGTACTGTTTGATTTTTTTATATTAATGTAATGATTTTTTGCAAATTAGTTCATCAGAACTTGTATTGGTTCTGTGTGCCGTTTTGAAATTCTGTGCTATGCGGGATAATGTTCTCATTTGGTTACTGATGTACTTAAAATATGGGATAGAAGGAGTTGCTGGGAAGGAGCAGTGAGTTTTTGATAACCTGGCTATACACTATAGAAGACTTTTTTATATAATGCCAAACTTCACGGAAGAACAAGAAAAGCAGCAGCTGTTGTGACAGGTGTTACACTTTGCGCAAATCAGCTTTTTGGTTTCACTTCAAAATTGGCAAATTGTTAATAAACAAACAAACCTTCTCCTGCCTGCGCCTCTGCTGGCTGCAGAGCTGCTGGTGGCAGAGCCCATCGGCTCTTTGCTGCCGCAGCGTTTCTCGACGTGATGAGCAACAGCTTTGCACGTCGCAGGTAAATAGTAACCATGAAAAATACTTCACGTGCTTTGTTTGTTTCTTTCTTTGGTAAAATTGTCCTTGGGCACCACGGAGTGACAATGTTATTGTGATATTTGCTAAAGCCAGACAGCGACAGGCGCAAAGTTCCAAAGACTCTCTGTACACGGTAGACCCAAGTGAGCCAACGCGTACTGGCAGCCACTTGGAAAGAAGGTTCACTTTTTCATACCAAACCCCCATATCCCACCTCTAACCTCTGCTGGAACTGCTTCAGGGGGAGTGTCAGTTCTCCTGCGGAGACGGAGGTGCTGCAGCACAGCGCGGGGCGTCTGGAGGTGGGTATGTCTACCGGCACCTGAGAGGTCTCCATACTCTGTCCCAGAAGGTGCTTTGTGCTCCTGGCCTCCCTCCAGAAAAGCACTTATGTATGCGGACGTTTCTGTTTCTATTTACTTCACTGATACTACTCGCTTAAATACCTGACTGGGTGAGGGCCAGCACTCTCAGGACTTTGCAGGATAAAACTTTTAAAGGAATAATTAATGGAAATTATGAAGAACAAGATTTGTAGCTTGAGAAGTGTTCTCTTCTGAGCTGAATTGGAATCATAGAATCATAGAATGATTTAGGTTGGAAGGCACCTTAAAGATCATCCAGTTCCAACCCCCCTGCCCTGGGCAGGGACACCTCCCACCAGCCCAGGTTGCTCCAAGCCCCATCCAACCTGGCCTTGAACACCTCCAGCACTGCAGGGGGTCTCCCCAGAGCGGAGCAGAGGGGCAGAATCCCCCCCTCGCCCTGCTGGCCACACTGCTGGGGATGCAGCCCGGGGTGCTGGGGGCCTTCTGGGCTGCCAGCGCATATTGCCGGCTCATGGTGAACTTCTCACCCACCACCACCCCCAAGTCCTTCTCCTCGGGGCTGCTCTCCATCCATCCTCCACCCAGCCTGGAGTTGTGCATGGGACTGCCCCGACTCACGTGCAGAACCTTGCACTTGGCCTTCTTGAACTTCATGAGCTTGGCATGGGCCCACCTCTCCAGCCTGTCCAGGTCCCTCTGCATGGCAGTAGAACAGAGGTGCAGAAAGTAGGTGAAGCATGTGAAGACTTGAGCTGCTGTCTGTGTGTTGGACAGGAGAGATCCTCCATGGAGATATGTAGTTGTGTTGTAACTGGTGCGTATCGCAGCCGGTCAAATGGTTTTACCTACGTAGAGGCCATTCCCTGGTGGTGGCAGACACCGATGAGGATGTGCAGTATGAGGTTGGTGTGATGCTGTGAATGTCTCTCAGTAGCAGAGCTGAGACGTTTTTTAAAGCCCATAATGAGCTGGCTGGAAGAAAGTGTTTGCTCTGCACGTCCCATTGTTCGCGTGTGCGCCGGGGGATCACGCAGACAGCGCAGTCATCGCACCTTAGTCGAGCAGCGTAACTTACCTATTAACAACAGCTAATTAGGCACAGGAGGGCCAGAGCCTGTGGCTTCATCTGAAGTATTAATGTGAACTTGTGTGCAAGTAAGAATCGGAGTCCCTCAGCTAATTTAAGGCAAAATAAGTGTTTTCAAGATAGCTTTTTTTATGATGCTGCATGGTGTTCCCTGAAGAAGAGGCAGGGTTAGGACAGGGCGGGCGGCACAGCGGGTTCTGGAGTTGGAAGTGATGTCCCCATCGTGCTGAGCGGGGCTGAGCAGGGCGCAAGGGGCTCGACAGAGCGGGCGTAGAGCGGGACAGCGTGGGGAGCGCGGGCGTCACGGGCAGATCCCTGAGCACCCATTTAAACACTGAAATATTTGCTTAGCTTCAGTCTTACTGACTTCAGCGGCGGTGTATTGAGGTCTTACTAAAGAATCAGATGATGAGGAAGCACAAGCTATTGGAAAAAGTGCAATTATCTGCATACGGACTTCTGCGGAATTATTGGGCATTCTCTTCTCTTTCCAACTCAGAGCAGATGTGGAAATACTTCTTAAAAATCCGGGTTCACGGCAATACAGCAGGGTCAGGTTCTGGTCTGTCATCTTCTTTGCCTTTCGACTTTGGTGAACACATCAAGCCATGCTATTTGAGTTTTGGGGTGGGTTTTTTTTGTTTTGTTTTTTTAAATGACAGTTTATCCGAGCTCACGGAATGAATGGATAACGTTACTATTTACATAAGCTCATTGTGATCTGTCTCGGTAATGTAATCAAATTAGGGTTAACTGCAGCTGGAGAATGCCAGCTTGTAAACTGTTTTTCAAAAAGAATCACATGGTGTTACTTGACATGTTTAGTATACATTCAGGAGGCTTTGCAAAAATTATAGCACATCCCTAACTAATGTAACTAAGTCGGGATTCTGTTGCCACCAGTTCGCCGAATGCAGGAAATGAAACGCAGCGAAATTCATCACCAGTCGGAGGAGATACACCTCCGACCAGATTCCCAAAGCACAAGTTTCTCTGACATGGCTGCTGCTGACATGTTGTCTTTCTTTTGGCTAAAATCAACATATCAGTTGATAGAAGAGGCATATGGTGTAAATTTTGAGTACATTTAAGAACATCTGTGTTAACTGCAAAAGCGCAGCCCACTGTACACGTCAAGCACTATATTTAGTCTTATGGCATTCGCGTAAGATGAAGTCCAGCCTGAGCTAAAATTACCCAATGAGTGGATTTTCAAAGCATCTTTTGTTATTCTTATTAATAAACATCGCATCTGGTACTTACTTTCCCTCTTTCTCCCTTTCTCATTTAATTAGGAGGTACTATTTACATCACAGTACCGCTGTCATCGGGTCCTCCGTTGGCTGCAGAGGGGGATCTGGCAGGACAGGCTTTGCCCCTCCGAGCTCACCGAACGCCGGCGTAGGCGTACCTCATCTGGCTGCCGAATTTCCATCCCTCTACAAAGGTGTTCTCAGGCAGTTTTCATTCCAAGCCGGGACCTTTCCGCAGCCCGGGAAGGTTTCTGTGGGCTCTGTCGGAGCCCGGGCACTGGTTTGGCAGTAGGAGGTTTTGGGTTCTGTCCCCTGTCCCTACGCGTACGCAGGACACCCCCCACCCCACCAAATACCAAACCATTTCAATGCCAAACTTTAGTGCCTTCTACTGACATGGGCAAATAGGAAATTCAGGCTATGGGCCATGTCCAAACTGATGCAGAAAGTCTCTGGCAGAACTTAGTCCCAGGCTGTTGCATTTGGGACATCATCATCTTTCTTTTTAAAAGTGCAGTGTAAAGGAGGGGTGGAAAATACCATCCCAAACCAGTTTCTGATCTCCCACTACTGCTAACATACGTTTCCCCACACGTAAATGTTCTGATAGTTTGCATGTGGAGATGGTTCCATCACAACTAAAATTCTTCGTGAAATCGGGGTTTGCTTCCCCAGAAGTTCTGTAATAGAGGAAACTGAAAAAATATTTCCCCTTGTAAGTAATCAGCCATTTTGAAATATTCTGAATGAACAGTTGGATAAACAGCCGCTGATGCTTTTCTGTAGCCATACCCTTTTTTAATACATATGAAATATTTTTTTACAGAAATTCTGTTTTCTAATAATTTTAAAATTTGGGATCTGCTATGAATTGAAGGGAAAAAAAATAAACACGGTTTGAGAAAGTGAACTTGCCCCTTGAGCACAGATCTGTCCAAACCAACAAAAGGAAGCTTGTGTTGGCATTCAGAGTCAGACTCAGGAATTCCTGACTCTTAAGCCTGTTTATACAGGACTATACCACAGCCCAATTTGCACTTCATTTTAATTTTTTTTCCCCTCTACGTTTATGGTCATGTTGAACGGGTGGATTATGCACTCTGAATGCACATACTTAACCAATTGTATTTAAAGATTTTTTGCATATAATAATTATAGTTAAGTGTCTTCATTTGGAAGCAGCAGTGTTCCACGAAGGCTTTCAGGTCATTTGGCGTAGGCCTATTTATATCACAGCTCTGAAAGTTTCATGGCCTAATTCTCAAAAGGCTTTTGAGGGTCGGTGGTTCCCCGTGAAAGCGACGGGAGCCGTGAGTGCTCTGCACTTGAGAAGAGTCAGGAGTTCCCCAGCGACTTGGTGACACGTGCTTCTAACTGCGCGTGATAGTTAACTTTCAGGGTGAGATTTCAGCGTGTGTGTGTGCACACACAAGTGCAGGAACAGGCAGATGTTTATTGCTCTGGTATTCACCTCTTGGTCCTGTTTCTTTCAGCTACTTTCTAAGCCGCAATTTCAGTATCTATTAGAGCTGTTGTAAAATACAGCACGGTGTAGGACCCTTACTATTTCAGACATGACGCGGTGTTATTACAGCTGAGCTTGGAGATAGTTGCCAACATTTCTGAAATTTGTAAATTGGTCGATCTCACCTGGGCATGGCCAAAGGGGTCCAAGAACCTTGTGCCAAATCCCCAGCTGCTGAAATGCAACAGAGCCTCCGTGATTTTGTCAGAATCGAGTCAACTTCCACCACAAGACGACTTGGCCCGTTCTCATTTTATCATGGGTTTTCTTCATTTTCATCTCTGTTCCTCGGAGCTTTTTTCCACTCTTCTTTGGTAGCCAAAATACATTGCCTGGGCCTGGAGGTCTTGCGTACCTTGACCCCACCCTGGCGCTTGAGTAAATGTTTAATCTTAGACATCCGAGATCCCCACCGAGGTCAGGGAACCTACTTAAATACTCGGGGTCCGGCTGCCTGGTCAAGTCCTCGTAGAGTACGTTCCTCCAGATGGGGCTGTCCCATCTGATGGCCCGGTTAGGTACTTGACCTCCCCGCATGCCTGCTGACCTAGAGCTAATCTGAGGCAGAACGCAGCAGCGTCTTCATGACTTGTGTCACCACACCTCTGTTGGAGGAGGAATGCAAGAGCTTCCTGGGTGGCTGTGGGAAGCACCGAGGTGCCAAAGCATCCCCGGCCCCATGGTCAGTCCCTGCTCTTGGGATACAGCTACTGGTGTGCTATGAAGTTCTTGGCTGAGCACCCGGCCACAGGAGGCACGAGCATTCCTCTTTGTGAGGTGGAAGATGCCTCCAGCGTCGCACGGGGATGTTGGGAGCGCGGTTGTCACCAGGCCCGCCCCTGCCACCGTTCCTCTGAGCTGGCCGGGGCGCTGGTGGCTGGCTTGGGTCGCCCACTTCGGAGGCACTCGCTTTTGGAGACCCCACAGGTCTCCATCCTCTTAGTGCCCATACTGTACATCACCTCCCGTTTGGGAAAGAAACACGTGTTCTCGGCGGCCAAATCTAAAGAAATTATTTATAGATGCTACAGAAAACCTTAACATGTGTGGGAGAATATAATAGTAGCTCTGGTATAAGCCTTCCATCTAACTCCCAAAATGTCTGTGTTGCTCTGTTGCAGTTGAGAGTTTTGGCCTTTAAATATAATAATAATAATAATAATAATAATAATAATAATAATAATAGTAGTAGTAGTAGTAGTAGTAGTAGTAGTAATAATAATCATAAGTATTATTTTATAACATTCTCAGTTGCAATTCAAATTAATTTTCTTTCTGTTTTGTTTTTTCATAGCAAATACTGACTGATCCCGAGGTGACCTCCCAAGAGGGCAATATAAAAAAGGTAGGATGTGGATCAATCTCATGCACGTTGTTTTCTCTCTGGCTTTGAAATTCACGTAGACACTTTTTTCTCTGCTTACTTTTGAACAAAGGTGTGTATCGGAATAGCATTGTAAAAGTTTTCCGATATTTGCTGTTGCTTTTTTGGACTAAGTATTGTGGTTCTATTGGCGTATTTTTCTGTCTTTTTGTGATTCCGGTATTTATGAAAAAGAAAAGAATAGTTTAAAGTGTTCCTTGATTCAGCTACAATATGAACAGCTACCGGTCCAAATCGAAAACCCTCATTTACCTCTTTTCCAGTAAAAGAAAATGTTGGTCCGTTGTTAAAAGTGCTAAATTTTTAGAGGTCACTTCACCATGTAAATGTGGCTTATGTGAAGTCCAAGGGAAAAGGAATAGATACATGAGAGGATAAAATTTAACTCATATGATGTATTACCGGCGCTTTTCATCACATTGTGGTGCTTAAACTATAATACTGACCAGAGGAAAATGTGTTCCAAATACAGCCCAGCTGTATAAATTTCTTCCTAGTAGCTGCGAGGCAGCCTCAGCACTACGTACTTCAGTAGCCAGGCTGCTGTTTTGGTTGGGGTTATTCTCAGCAACGCTAAAACGACATTCTTTCCATGGCCACCTTTTGGTCAGCGCCTTTACTAAAGTAAAGCGTTAGGAGCCGTATTTGATTCTATCCTCTCTCGGTGTCTCGAGGTGGCGCGTCCCTGTTGAAGTAATGAGCGAGCTGTAAGTCTTTTCATATGCGATTGTCTTATAAGGGGTATTCACAGGCCCATTCATAAAATATGAGTTTTTGAAAGTGGAACATATTTTAAATTGGAACTTGCAACAACTGCCATTTTTATTCATCTGCTTAGGCGAGCTTCAGTGCTGCTCCTTAACTCTGAAAGCTAAAAGGAAACACTTGTTTCACTCTGCCAAACAAAGTGAAATGTAATACTTGTCAGGCTCCAAAGTTAGTTTGGGAAAAGATATTTAGACACGTGTCCGGTATAGACCATTCCAGTCTTAGCATGTCGAGAAAAATAAGCTTTCCTTTCAGCCAGCCAGGCTACCAACATGAACCGTCCTTTGACCATCCAATGACCTTGCGAAGGACCTATCGCAATACTGCTGAACTTTTTACCTTGTTCATCTCCATAACTCATTTGGTGTTTGTCTCTGCCTCTGTGGGATCCTTTTGTCTGAACAGACATGGTGACAAGGTGGCAGGTTCTTATTATCACAACGCGCTTATCCCAAGGATGGAGCGAATTCTCCATGGCTCAGGACTGCTCGGCTCTTTCTTTCTCGGTCTTTAATTACACTATCACAATAAAGTTCTACATCCCTTCCTCACAGAATCCACATGACCCCAAAGCGAGCAGGCTTTGCACGAAACAGGGGTAGAAGGCAACGTTAGACTGGCAGCTTTATCTGTCAATACGCGGGTTTGTATTTAAACGTCGTTACTTTTATTTCAAAGGAGAATGTTGCAAAAACCACAGGTCTATCTTTGAAAAATACTGAGTCCTGAAATATTTTCCTGTACAGCAGGTATAAAACTGGACAATTATGATATTTGACAAGGGGGAAGGACTGGCCTTCCACTTCTGTCTTTTAAATGCATTGTAGAGAAGCACTAGTGGGAGTTTATGAGGTGATAAATTTATTGAAGGATGGGCAGTAGGGTTTTACAGCTCGGGTAAAAAAGGTCAAAGCAGTAAGGTAAAGAGTTCAAGTCTAAACTTTATGGCTTGTGAAAAGACTACTGCTAGACAGCTCCTCAGTCAGAAGAAAATGAAAAATAAAGAATGAAAAATCATTCTGTACAATTTTTGTAGTATCTTAAAATTGTTTGTAAGTAGTACTCTAGCATTTTGCTCCAGTGGTACAAAACCCTCCGGGGAGAAGATTTCCTTTTCCAGCCTCTCTAAATCATTCAGTTGTCATATCCCTGAAGACACAATAGTTGAGATTTGACTTCAATTTATTCCTATTTCTTCGGAGATAAGGTGGTGGTGAGAAGGTGACTGAAGACAAATGTAACTGTAGTGGGTGGGCGAATTTAAACCAGGAGAAAAGGGAGTCAGAGCCAAACAGAGGGACCGTAATTTTCAGTGGCTCATTTGACTGACTGCGGTATCACAAGCTCAGAATTGGGCAGTAACAAGGACTAGAAGGAGAAAAAAAAATCTCTAGAATACCGAGAAAAATCTGTAAAACAGTAAAAAAATAAAATAGAGCAGGGAAGGGAAGCGTGATAGCAGTGAGGGGTACAGAAAGATGCACAGGGAGCAGTCTCTGCTCTAAAAATTGACCCCAAGATTATTTCTGCTGTTAAGCTGCCAGAAAAAAAAAATGCTTGATGATGCAACTTTTCACAGAGGAAAAGGCAGTGAAAAGTCTGAAGATGCAGCGTAGCAGCCACTGTTATGTTGTATCATAAAGCATACCCTTTTTTGGCTTGGAGCAAAATAAGAAGTATTTTCCCACTATGTCCAGTATTTTTCAGTGTGTATTACTGTTATTTCTGCTGGGACCACTAACACCAGGAAGCTGATTTGTTTGTTAGTGGTCGTCTCGCAAGAATTAAGATTTCTAGCAATATTACTAAAGGCTCTATATCCAGGATCATTTTTCTGTATCGGGTAATGTGCGGTGCCACAGACTAAAACGTGGTGTACTCCTACCAAGTCTCTCTTTTATCTACTTTGCTTGCTGATATTTGGGTTAAGTTGCACAAATATACATCAGGTCCTCGTCCTGTTTGTTTAATTTTAAATAATCGATTGTGAAAGTAATGCTAAAATAGGAGATTCACTGTTTGTAGCGAACTGAATGCATACGTTCAGAGATGTGCACAGATATGTGAGTTATACCTGTGGGTGTATTGTCCCATGTTCCCAAACGTCTTTTTTTTTTCCAAGCCCTCTTCCTGCGGTCTGTTTATTTTGCTTAGAGAGCAGCTCACATCTTCTATTGCTCTGAATTTTCTGAGCTTCTCCACTGCGTTTAATACATTGAAAAAAAATCAGCTTGTTATCATTATCTTCGCTGTCATTTTGGTTTAACTTTGAGAGGGAGATGAAAGATTCCGACTTCCTCCGGCAGGAAACAAGGCCAGTGTCCATTACAAGCCACCTTTTTTCCGAGGAGCGAGGCTAGGTGTATTTCTCTCTCCTCTAAAAGTCACTTTGGGCGGCGGTTTGAGAGTGGGGTTGAAGGAGGCTCTGCGTAGAGCCCCGTGCCAACCTCCTCGGGCCGCCGGGTGTTCCGACTGCGGTGACAAGAGACCTCGGGGACTTCTCTCTTCAGTAGACTCTCTATTTAGTTTCTGTTTACTTAGAGGGAATAGCCTGAGGGGCTACTGGAGAGAAAACATCTGTGGGAGATAATCTATAGAGTTATCTATCTATCACTCTTGTCGACCCTGTCTCCCTCGAGAGCAAGCTGAGAGACTTGTAATAAAAAGGCATCGCTGAAGAGGCTTTAGGGACAAATAAAGAGACATGTTAAGGGCCAGCTGAAAAAGGATAGAAGACATTATTAAAGCTCAATAGCCGTCTTATCAAAATCCAATAGGATAGGCATTTGGCAAAAGGCTTTAAATTTATTCTTTGACTTTCTGGAGAGCTTGAATTTATCCATTAACGAGAATGTGCTACACAGGGAGCGGGAGATGCTATCGGCTTCAAAAGAGTTGGATTCAATCTGGAATTGTGCAAAACACAACAACAAAAACTGAAGACAAAACCAATTTTTCCCCCTGCTTTGGCTGACTTTGTACTTACGTTGCAGAATACTAGAAGCTGGTAGCATAGTGCTGGGGACACGATAAACTCCAGGTAATTTATTCAGCGTGGTCGTTTATTCTCTGCTCGCACATCACACAGATTTTTTTAAAATAAGGTTACTTCAGAAAATTGGGTGAGATTAGAAATCTTAGAAAGCCTCAAGTAGTAAACAAGGAACCGAGGTAGACGGAAAGCTTTTATTCCTGAAACAAAAGTAAAAGCCAACGAATGTTTTGTTACCGCAGATACAAAGCGGGATAGGGCCATAAATCTCTCCAGGTTTATTATTATATACAAAACGCTACAGGTCACAGGAACCATCTGATACTTCAGAAACACATTGTTCGCACAGGATGATTGATTGATAATTATGATAATTTGCAAAATGATTATTTGGGTATTATAACCATAGTTTGTCCCACTGGATCGCTGTGAAGACATTTTCTATATCACGGGCCGTCAGAAATGGCCTCTGGCAACGGGGGATATGGCGAGGTCTGGCCGGTCTCTCCCAGCGGGACCTGTAGGGCTGATGAATGATGACCCAGAGGAGTAAGAAATCAGACTTCAATAAGCAGTCAGGAAGGTAGTTAGAGAAGAGCAAGGGAACTGTTAACTGTCTTTTGTGGAGCAATTACGAGCCGGGCCATACAGCCTCGGGCCTGAGCACAGCCTGTCCTAATGTCATACACGCGGGGAGGAGAGATTGACGCGCGGATTTGAACGGGAGCTGTTTAAAGTTCCTGGATTTGCAGCACTTCGCACAAAGTACGTTTGCATCTCTGCGTTTACTATACCCTATGAATATATTTATTGTCTACAGCTAATGAGAGGTGTTCTAAAATTGTCAGTGAAGATTGAAAAAATCCGTATTTCAGTCATACTTCTTCATCTTTCAGTTCTGTATAGGGAAGAATCCAACCCCCAATTTTAGCGGGTTTAAAACAGTCTTCATACTTACTGAGAATTCACGCTATTAACCAGACTGAATTATTTGTAAAATACCACCCGCTTTTCTGTGCTTAAAATGAGCTTAAAAAAGGAGAGTGTGTCCTTCTAAAACGCACCAGACTATTGAGAGCTGGAAGACAGCGCTGCACGGCGACCGAACCTGGAGGTTAATGATGCTTCACAAAACCCTGAGAGATTGTGTAGCAACACCCCCTTATCATAGTGAAAGTCCAGTTTCCCCATGATCACTGCCCTACAGTTACTATTTAAGAGCAAGCTTTAATTTGCTTGCTTTATAGGTTGTATCTTTATGAAATAAAGGTATGTTTAGCTGCCACAAACAGAGGCAGCTTTGAGTTGATTTTTATAATCTTTTCTTGAATAGACTTGCGTCATTCCAATAAGCCCTGGACAAAAGAGTGGACAGTTGTCTGAGAGTCTTTTTTATAACATTTCTCTCTTTCCATTGTTAGAGAGCTGCTAATAAAAGAACCAGGAGTCCATTAATTCAGTGAATGAACATATAGTAAAGTCAGTTCCCTCTTGAGAACAATAATGTTGCGGTCAGCTTAGGTTTCCATGGAAACTAAGTACTTCTAAGAAGTTTGCATCCTTGATTTTGCTGAAATGAAGCATGTAAAGTAAAAAAAAGGTGTAAGGCTGGCGCAGAAAAGTCGGCGAAGAAAGCGATGGTTAAATTTTTTGCAGGAATAACGTTGTACGTTTAATTTCGGTGATGCAGATGTTTGGGCTTGATTGTATAGAGTGTGTGTATGACAAATGACTCCATAAAAGGCCTCTGGGGGTTTTGAACCTACAAATCAGGCCAAGTTAAGACGACCAGCGGTGGTTAAGTTTGCTCTCGCCATATCTCTACTACATTCGAGTCAACTATAGCCGCATGCGTCGCAACAAGAGGTAAAGAGCGTGCCCGGGCACAGCTCTCTACTGCCAGTCGTGCCAGCGGTACGGGTGATCGGGGCGGTCAACGGCAGAGTCCCGTGTCCTCTGTTGGCAGGTTAACGCACAGTACGGGTACGGTGTGAACTCCTCATGCTATTTTAAATAAGACCTTTTTGTAAATTAAGTTGGTTCTTTTCCTCCCGTCCGCTCTAGGCGACGTCGTACGTAAATCACCGCAGCCACCAGTGCAAACCTCAGAGCGACGACGCTGATCTGTTCTTTTAGCGCTAATTTATAACCTGCTGTCTTACTTTCGTGAATAAGTGAATTGCTGAGAGGAAAGTGTCCGAAATGTACTGCTGAGCTATTTATACACGCTGTTCCCAATGACATGCATCTCTGTTGAACGGTATCTCTTAAGATAAAAGTGTCCGTTTAACTTCAGGCATAGACAGTTATGAGAGGTCACCTTGTCTTCTTATAATGCATCTCAGCGTAAACACACAGACTGTATGGTGGCCTCAAGTTATTCACAAAACCCGCTACCCTTTTTTGGAAGCGAGGAGGCAGGAGGCTCTTCCCTTGACGACCCAACCCCACCCCCTCGCGTGGCTCTGCGTCGGTGATCTGCTGCATCTCTGCATGGGAAGTGTCAGCAGTAGAGTCATGTCCAGATTGGTGCCGTGTTTAAGCCCTGTGCCCCACCAGTGGTCTGCTTGGGGGGGAAAAGGCCAAAACCACTCCACTAGGAATTTATAATAAGCGTCAGGGTCATATTTCAGCATCAGCGCAACCTCATCTCGTTAGAGCAGAAATGGTAATTCATTAGCTGGATGGTCAAGTAATTAGTTTGATTCCTTTTTTTTTGGTAAGTGCTTCGAAATATCTTATGTTCTGTTGCTGAGTGTTCACAGAACAGCACGGTCAACTGTCTTTCATCCTCACGGCATCTCCCTGTCTCGGTCGAGCTGTGCCGTTGGGTATCTCGCCCAGAGAACGGCATTTTCTGGCGCCGGCTGCTTGGTGCAGACTCCCAGAGTCACAGACTGGTGAGGGCTGGAAGGGCCCTCTGGAGCTCCCCCAGTGCCACCCCCTGCCAGAGCAGGGGCACCTCCAGCAGTGGCACAGGACGGCGTCCAGGCGGGTTTGGAATGGCTCCAGAGGGGGAGACTCCCCCCCCTCTCTGGGCAGCCTGTGCCAGTGCTCTGCCACCCGCACAGGAGAGAAGGCCCTCCTCAGGTTGAGATGGAACTTCCTATGGTCACGTTTGTGCCCGTTCCCTCTTGTCCTGTCACTGGGCCCCACTGCAAACAGACTGTTCCCATCCCCCTGGCACCCTCCCTTGAAGGATTGATAAGCATTGATAAGATCCCCCCTCAGTCTTCTCTTCTCCAGACTGAAAAGCCCCAACTCCCTCAGCCTTTCCCCATCAGAGAGATGCTCCAGTGCCCTCATCATCTTTGTAGCCTTATGTAGAACAGTGTGGGTAAAGGAGACTTGGTAGGACATTCTGGCTGAGTAATCGGTAAGGACGTATCCAAATTTAAGATTTATAAACTTTTTCATAGCTAAGAGCTTCCTGAGTAGTGTGAAACCCCCCTGTCCTGGTGAGTGAGCGCTCTTCACTGGGCGGTGGTGAAAACGATCCCAAGCACGCATTAACAGTGTTAACACTTTGGTCACAATTCCGCTTCTCTCTGTGTATATGTAATTAATTTAAATGATTCTTTGTTGAAAAAACACACGTGGGAAATTAAAAATGCTCTACATACGTGCTTATCCGTTTGACTCAAGGTATGTTTTTAATTGTGCGCATACCTTTGAGCACACGCTCTTTTTTTCTGCTAACGAAACGAACTGCAAACTGAAAGCCTGGCGTTTACGTACGCCTGTGAGACGATTACTGGTGAAATAATATTCTGGATGATTAGGAGGTATTACAGCCTCTACTCAGTTTAAAAATGCCAGAATGCCCCAGAGATCCCCATGAATCTGCTGCCAGCCGGCCCCTGTCAGAGCTGAAGGCAGCACTGTCTGGAGCCCAAAATCAACCGCAGGAAGGTCATGTGAAAGAAAATCCTCAGTCATCAGGAAGCCCTTGGCCTCGTGGCCTTTCTGACATTTTCTGACAAACCTTAAATCACCGGAGTAGACAAAACATCACAAATTTTGGAATGATAGCCTCTGGGATTTCAAAACTGTATGTTAGCTTGGAAGGTAACCCCCCTCCCCTCCTCCCTCAGCTGCCGGCGTGCCGGCAGGCGTTCCCGGAGCTCGCTCGGGACTCGGAACCCCCCGTGGGACGTTCCCGGAGCTCACTCGGGAGTCGGAACCACCCGAGGGATGTTCCCGGAGTCCACTCAGGATTCAGAACCACCCGTGGGACGTTCCCTTAGTTCGCTTGGGAGTCGGAACCACCCATGGGACGTTCCCGGAGCTCGCTCGGGAGTCGGAACCACCCGAGGGACGTTCCCGGAGCTCGCTCAGGATTCAGAACCACCCAAGGGACGTTCCCTTAGTTCGCTCGGGAGTCGGAACCACCCGTGGGATGTTCCCGGAGTCCACTCAGGACTCAGAACCACCCGTGGGACGTTCCCGGAGTCCACTCAGGATTCAGAACCACCCGTGGGACATTCCCAGAGTCCGCTCGGGAGTCGGAACCACCCGTGGGATGTTCCCGGAGTCCACTCAGGATTCAGAACCACCCAAGGGACGTTCCCTTAGTTCGCTCGGGAGTCGGAACCACCCGTGGGATGTTCCCGGAGTCCACTCAGGACTCAGAACCACCCGTGGGACGTTCCCGGAGTCCACTCAGGATTCAGAACCACCCAAGGGACGTTCCCTTAGTTCGCTCGGGAGTCGGAACCCCCCGTGGGACATTCCCGGAGTCCACTCGGGATTCAGAACCACCCGTGGGACGTTCCATTAGTCCACTCGGGACTCGGAACCACCCGTGGGATGTTCCCGGGGTCCGTTCGGGATTCGGAACCCCCCGTGGGAGGGAGCGGGAGCGCGAGGAGACGGGAAGCCACGCTGCAGCCAGGGAGGGGGCGGCGAGCACGCCTGCCTGCGTGGTGCCACCGGTTATTTACAGAGTCCCGCGAATATACATCAGTGCTGTAAGAACAGATTGCACTGAGCGGGACAGGTTTCTGTTCCAGAGTGAAATTTGGAATGGGGATTTATTGTATACATTACATACATTACAGAGGCCAGATGGTTCTATTAATATAATCTGTGATCCTGAGGTGTGCGCAGTATTCGGTTAATCACGTTGTGCAGCTATTAAAGAGAATATATATCAGGTAGGAGGCCTATTAGAGCTCGCTAGCTAAAAAGAAAAACCTGGACAGTAATTGGGGAGGAAAGGAAAGGAAAGGAAAGGGGGGGAGAGCAGCAGAGAGGGTGACTTGAAGTTGGCTCCTAACACCTATGGTGCTGCTTTAAAAAGAAAAAAAAGAAAAGCCAAAAAGCAGGGAGCTGGATGCCAGTGACCTATAATTAAATATATATATCATAGCAAAACCAGAAAATGCTTCTGTTCTTTTTCTTTTTTTCATATTTTGCTCTAGAAATATATCAAGGGTTTACAAAGCAGTAAAGATATGCCTGGTGTCCCACGCACGTGCCAGGAGCGCAGTATATTTTGGTGGTGCCAGTTAGATGGGGCTTTAGATTAGATGAGGTTTTTATGAGATTATAAAATATGTGTTCTGAATAAACCCCCAAATTTATTTTTCATAGGGTGGTTTGGGGAGAAAAATAATTGCCTGAAGTCAGCTCTTCAGTGATGTGCAGTAGTACTTTCTGTCTTTACCCGTGGCAATGTCAGCATGCGATAGCAGCACTTGGGAAGCAAATTAAGTTCGTTCCCTTTGTGCTTTGTAGTAGATACAGCAGTTGCACGAGGGAGTGCTGTGTGCTAAAACTGGCAATATAAGACCAGGCTTATTTGAGGGTAATGAGAAAATTTTGGCTCCACGTCTTAATGGTTGTCCTCAATTTTTTTTTTATTCAATATGGATGTTTCTTTTCACAACATCATGAGTTTTCGAAACTTTATTTCACTTGAGTTGGGCCAAAAGTACTTCACTTAAACATAATTGAATTATACTTTCAGATTATTTCCTTTAACTTCTGATAAATTTTAATTTCTGTGAATACTTCGATTTAATCAAATTGTAACTTTTCAACACAGTCATTTCAGTAATTTTGGGTTGGGAAACGTACAGTCAGTTCTAGTCTTAGCTCTAATTTGTACCTACAAGAGCAGTGAGTGTTTATGCAGTGTTGGAACGGATGGGGACTCGCCAAGGTGAGAGCCCCGAACCCGCTGCGCGCCGACGCCGAGACACCAGAGCTTCTGCGGGGCTCCTTTTGTCCTTCCCAAGGAGGAGATAAAGCAGCAGCAGGTGAGGGAATTGCGACACGTCCAAGATTCTGCGTGGGCATCATTCATTTTGAGACCTACCAGTTGAGGCGGCGTTGGCCCACGCTTGCCGGGGCGGTGAGGGGCTCCGCTGGCCGCCAGGCTGCCCAGTGCCCCGAGCGGGAGGTGGCCTCCGCCTGCCCGACCCGCTCCTGGTTCAGGGTAAGGTTCACGGGCCCTGCGGCGGTGGTCCTGCTAAAACTGGCGGATCTGAGTATTCTTCCGTGCACGTGGGTATATCTCGGAGTAATAGCGAGAAGAGGTGCAAAGTCTGAAAAAAACGAATGCTATTTAGGATGACCTCAGAGTTGTTCATGGTGACCTACAAGTTATTTCTTTCCTTCCAACCTAGAAGTCAGATATGTATTTTATTTTTCTTCTCCCCACTGGCTGACCAGCGCTTTCTACGTTTAGCAGCTCATTACAGAGTTTGTGACCAGTAAGAAAGGAGCGCCTGATGCGGGAGCCTGCGCGGGGGCTGAGCAGCGTGCGCTGGGGACGGCCGCTCCGCTCGGGACCCCCGGGACGTCCCCGGGTCCCACAGGGCTGCGCGCACCCGCCGTCGCTTGCAAAGCTTCCCCGCCCCGCACACCGTCCTTTTGACTACGCTCAGTGCGCTGCGGTTTATAATTCTCTATGTTGTTGCCTTTGCTTTTACCTTTATTGAATTGGCAGCGACTTCTTTCTGACAGACACATAACCCTAAAGATAAGATAATGGGGGAAAAAAGCGTGAAATGCGAACATTATCCTTCCATCTTCAGTTATGACTTGAGTAATTTTCACTGCGTTTCCAGCTTGCGCTTGATGTTACGTTCTGAAGATCCCCTGATTAAATTCCTGAGCTGAGAATAACGAACGTTCTCTGTCAGCGCTGCAGAGGGGGTTTTGGTGACAGTTTCTGTCCATGGGCAGCCGCAGGGGTTTGAAGTTTGGTTACGTCTCTTTAAAATTACAGTTCTGCATGTACTATTTGAGCAGCTGTTAATGCACACAGAACCGTTGCACAGAAAAAAATAAATAGTAGTAGTAGAGGAACCTAAATAAAGTGCTCAAATCCTTACTTGGCTACCCAAGTGATTGATTTTTTTTTTCTTCCCCCCCCTAAAATAGAATACAGAGGTATAGAAAAGAAGTATAGAAAGCTGTGGAATAGATAACAAACTAGTTTATAAACTTTGGAGTAAGTTTTCCTCATGTTTCTATTTAGGCTTAATGTGTCCTATAAGTAATCGAAATTAAGAAATCTGTGATATCGAGGCGTCCTGTCTCCTAACCTTCATGAGTTAGCTGATTATTTAGGGGGGTGTTGAAATGAATGCTGCCCTCAGAGAAGAGCGAGTTCAGCGTGCTACTGAGCATTTTTCCAGATCATTAATAATTACTGTAGAGATAGTTGTGCGTGTCTGCTGTCAGAACACTTTAGACCCTGGTTGGTGCAGTAATTCCTTCTGTTTCAGAAGAATAAATCACAAGTCCTAAAGGAATTGTTTCTCTTAATTTCCTCTGGAATTTCAGTCTTAAGCTCCAGCTTGCGTCACTCAGGAGAAGACTCGTTCTTCCTTACATGCCGTCTGGTGGAAACTCCGGAGGTTTACATAAATGCCGTTGCATCCAGGTAGATTTTATGATAGTGCTAAAGTGGTATAATTCTTCTTTCCTCAAGAATAAAATTTAAAAATTAATCAAGAGGAATTTTGTTTTTTTATATTTCCCCCTGCAATTAGATATTTCTATAGATAAAACCAGAAAAGTATTGACTTTCATTGTTCGTTCACTTCCCTTAGTATCCGGTTAACTTCTTTTCTCTTTCTGCAGTTATGCCCAGAAGCAGCTCGGGGCTACCCGCTGAGTTATACTGGCAAATTCACGCAGTCTCTTACTCAGCTACTGCCGCCTTGAAATGCCTTGAAATGAATAATTTTCTTTGCCACAGGAATCTTAAAAAAGGTGAATCCTGAAAAACTTGTGGGAAGAGTTCGGCTGTGATGAGGCGCAGGTTGCCGTGTGAATCTGTACGCTGAGAAAAACACTGTCAATCTTGTGAGACGCTCAGCTCTCCTTCAGTCTGTCTCGACTTATAACGGTCATTATTCTGACATGATTCCTTTTCTGTTAGCTCATACGCTCATATGGGTGGCTGTTTCTTTTTCACCTTATTTCCCGTTAGGAACAGAGGAGCCAGAGGGACAGAGCAATCCTGGTGGGTTATGTTGTCCCCCTCCCTACCATTGCATGCAGTAAGGATGTACCAACTTTCCTAAGTAGATTGTGCCCCCCCTTAAATAAGATAATTTCTTTCAGGCTTTTTGTTTTCTGATGACTAGAACCTGTCTTCTAAGTTCCAACGTAAATTTATTCCTGGCAGTTTATATTTGCTAGTCCTTTTGCCAATAAAAACTTCTAATTTGAATGGTCTCCCATCTTCCATTCCAGCTCTGATGTTCCCCATGTGCTTATTTGTCCTCTGCGTCGGTAGGCTCAGTGCAGGCAGCGTCCTGTCTCCCGCTGAGCAAACCTCCGTGTGTCTGTACCACCCCTGGTAAAAACCAGGCAGCTCTGGTGGGCGGAACTGGAGGGCTTTAAGATCATTCTCCCTTTTCCGAGGCGTCGCTGTATTGGTAGATGTCTAATGTCTACGGCAGTGGCATCCGGCAAAACCCCATCCTCACCCTGAGCCTGGGATGGCTTTGGGCAAAGCGCGTCCCTTCTCTGTGCCCAGACTGCTGTTCACACGGCCGTATGGTGCATTTCGCTTTTTAAAGCCGTTTGAGTCCAAGAAAAGAAGTTGTCATATTAAGAAGTAGACATTTTAGTTATTATTAAGCAGATAACAAGATTTTCTCGGAGTAATGAAGTCCGAAAAAGAAGGTTTATTATTTAATCCTGATATATATCTATGTCATTTCTGAACCTCGACCAAGGCTTAAGCCATTTGCTATATGAATATTTGTCTTCTTGTGACTTAGAAGTGTTACACAGACGGGAGGCGAGTAAAATGGCCATGGCGGTGAAAGCAGGTTATTCTGGGGTGATCTGAAATGGCCCTTTTTGCTGTGCGATAGGACGGTTGGCAAACAAGTCGCTGATGAATGTCAGAGTTTGCCGTCTTGTTTGGTTTGGAAACTCGCTCAGAAGTTTGGATTCATCTCTGAAATTCATCAGAACCGCTTTGGTCTGAAAAACATTGATGAAAACCTTGCACATGACATTTTGTTTTAAATTAATTTCTTCTAATTCCTCACACTAACTGGGCTGGAAATACCCAAGAAATAGGTTTCCTTGCTGTATTTTCTCTGTTGTGTTTGTAATGCCAGCCAAAGTCTTAAAGTGTTAGAAGCTTATCTACATAAATAATGAGAAAAGGCACTAATGGAGTTTCTCTTTTTCTCTGAAAGTTCAGAAACGCTTTAGAGCTGGACAAGGCTTTGAGTGTGTTTCCCTTCGTGCAGAGGTTCAGTAGAATTAAAGAGCGAGGACCGTCTTCTTTCAGTATATCTAAATGGATCGTTCCATAACAAAGCAGAACCAGAAACGTAGATGTGGTTGGCATAATGAGCAGATTTTCGAAGAGGACTAGATAGTAAGTGAATGGTAAATATTATGAATAACAAACTCATGGCAGTGATTTATTCCAAAAGGGGACGGATAACCCAAAAACGTGTGACTGCGACACCGGTAGATGTGGCCCCCGCCTCAGAGTGCCTCTGAGGGATGCAGCCCTGCGCACATCTGTTTGAAAGACTGGAAACAATTGCTTTTACTGTCATAATATTGTGCAAGAGAAAAAACCTTAACGTTTTTAGGCTTTGAAGAGGGAGATTATATTTTTCAGTTATGTGGTTAAATTAATATTTAGTGTCAATCAGAAAATGTGCGGGACTCTCTTTGGGTGGGAAGAAAGTTCTGCTGATCTCATTCGCTGTGTCACCCTGTGTCTCTGCTTGGTCTGTTGGCCTTGTGCTTTCCGTCCTCTTCTTCTGTGGGGCTTAAATATGTCAAACGCTCAATTATAACAGCCATGTGTTCGGTAACTCTCTTTCCCTCCTGTGAATAGCCATCCCTCCCTCTCCACGTACACAGCCAGGATTTACCTCTGGTAGTGGCCCTTCTTCCCCCGCGTTGTTTTCAGTAACTTCAAGCAGTTCACCTGCATTTCCTGTGCTTTCACAGTGCTCCCGCTTCTCGTGCTAACACAGCACATCAAATATTTGTTTCATTTTTCTTTATGTATCTACCTAAATGAATAACTCTTTCCTTTTTTAAAAAAAAGGAAAAAAAACCTGCTGAGCATCTTAATTCATCGGTCACAACTACAAAGCCAATATGGTGGCAGAGGGAAACCCTCTTTATAAGAAACAGAAAGACTTTAAATAAATAAATTTGGTCTGATCGTGCTTCTACTGGAAAATTTCTTTAAGATAAGCAGATGTCATTCTGCAAAATAAACAGCTGAAGCTAAAACTCATATTCTGCATTAAGCTAAAGGGCGATCGTCTGTATCGCACATCTGTGAGAATAAGAATGAGAAGGAGCCAGCCTTGTAGCCAGGAAGATTTGGGTTAGGTGTTAAGAAAAACGGAATACTGGAATAGTTTAGTACCTGAGGAGACTCTCTAGGGAGGAGATAAAATATCTGCCACCGAGGGCTCTTAAGAGGTTTAGACAAATACCTGCCAGGCCGGACTAGATAGACACAATCCTGCATTAGAATAAGGGGTAGCCTAGATGACTTCCCGAGATCCTTTCCAGCCCTGCGGGTTCTTGTGGTGCTTATAAGTTTATCTGGTTAATCGGTGTGAAAGCCAGCCGTGGAGCGAAGGGGCAGGGGGACGGGACCTTTCCCTCTCGCGGAGGCTGCACGGAGGCTGGAGCACACTGACAAAGGGGAGATGGGGGCACTGAGTGCTTTTCTTCCTATGTTAGACTTTTTCCGTTTCTTTAATGGTACCTGGTAATTTTTGCGGTCTTTCTTTTCAGTATTCCTTATCAGCCAAACATTTCTCTCCGTTTTCAAGTGGGTTCGGTGCTCCGAAGAGCTGGCAGGTTAACAGAAAGTTGATCTGAAGGGCTGAAAGTTACCTCCCAAACGCCTCTGTAGTTGAGTTTCCGAGTATGGAAACTGATCCAGATGCTAAAACATGTATTTATACACACCTGAACAACAGAAAACCAGAGGAGAAAGAAAAGAAAGAAGTAAAAAAGAAAAGAAAGAAGTAAAAAAGAAAAGAAAGAAGTAAAAAAAGAAAGGAAAAAAAGCCCTAGTATTTGTAACTGTAAGGCAGAGTTCTGCATTCATACAGTAAGGAAAACCAAGGATGACAGGATATGGAACAACAGACGCAATGAAGGATAGCAAATGAATGCTGAAATGCATTATGCTTTTATAAAGAAGATTTAAGGTGTCAAAATACTTTTCTGTTTCAACATGGAAGTTATTTGTCCTTGTGGCTGACATTGCTTAGTTTCTATGTATCGTTGCAATGGGTGGAAACATCCTTTAACTGCCAGACAGCACTTACCGATAAGCCGACCAATTAATAATGTTGATTTGAAAAGCCCAAGAATAGGTGAGAAAGCAAAGTCCTTTGGTAAGTCATATTTGCACAGTATTAAGAGTCCCCTTTTACCTGATCTAGTAAACATGGTATTAGGAACTCTGCGCTATTGAAAGGTTGAGAGACTATAATGATATGTGTAACTGATAATTGCCACTCCTAACTATTCAGCACCCACTTATCGTGCCTTTTGTACATACATACCTTTGAAGGAGACAGCTTATGGCATATGTATTTCTCCTTCCTAAATCCCGACGGGGTGATTTATTTTTTTTTTTTCTGATACATTGACCTGTTTTATCAAAGAAGTAAATGTAGAAGAGGAATCAGCATTTCCTTCAAAGTCGGTGGCCCTGGAGCTGTGGGCTTTACGTTAGGTCCGCAAACAGGCGGCCCCTGTTTGCTCAGCTGATGCCACGGGCTGCTCTTACTGCGCTGCCCTGCGCGCTCCCAGGACGAGGGGAATGCAGTTTCTGACGAAAACAAAAAGTGATCTAAACCTATAAGCGAACGCAAAAGCAGTTCACCGGGGTAATCGTAACTAATTCCACGCAGCCGCCGCTTCTTACTTTTGGTCTTTGGCTCGAATGGGCTCAGTCTCGAGCGGCAGGAATAGTGAAGATGTAAGATAGCGCCGCACAGAGCTGCTCTGAATCTCGAGGGGGGCCTGAGCGCCGGAGAAGTTGTCAGCTGGCAACAGAACGTACTCCACCGTCTGTATCTTTGTATGTTCCTGTACTCTTAAAAAGGCACAGAAATGGAATTAATTAGAAGTAGATGAAGCTGTTTGATTAAAGGGCTTATTTGTTGCCTAGATGTATGCATAGGTATAGAAATGCAATTAGTTTGAGAGTGCCATTAGCAGTGTCAGAGACCAGAAGTAATAGAGCTTAACCCTCACAAGAGCTGCGCTGTAAAGCGGTGCGTGGTTGTGGTCCCTTAGTGCGGGACGTGCGTTATTCTGCAAGAACCGTTTTTACCTCTTAACTCTTTCTGCGGAGTAATTTCCAGCAAGAGTCATCCTGTTCTGGGAAAGTACCCACAGTGCCAGCGCTTTCCTTCCTGCCATAGACAGCGTTGAAAACAAGAAGTACGTCAAAGGCTTTCTTTAAAATATGCAAAATACATAAATTGGTCAGCTTTTAAAAATCCCTTAAAAGTATGGCTCTGAGGATCGCACAGGGAAGGGACCTACTGAAGTGTCTGCTCAGGTATCACTGACCTGTAGCTCTCTGGTGTGAGAGAGTCTGATTGTAATACGTATGTGATTAAGAAGAAGCCTTTCAAAAGCGACGGTGTTCGGGTGCTGTACAGCGCTGCTGCCTTCAGCAATTTCACGTTATCGCTTGCTGCCTAAGTTCACACAGACGGTATTAGGACTTATCTGCGTTTCTGGTCAGAGAGTGGACTTTGAGCGCTTCCGTGGTCTGTTCTAATGAGCGTCGCGTAGTCTTTGTGCTGCTGCTCTGTCGTCTTCCCGGATCTGCAGGGTGCGAAGAGGGGAACACTGACTGGACGTAACCAGTGCCAATGTTGTACTTGTCCTGGCTGAGGGACTTTTGAGGTTCGGTATTTCTGCCCAGTACATTACGCGTTGCTGCTCTTTAATGAAAACACTATTGACTGAAGTGCCGTAGCGTAAGTATTCAACCACACGGTTCGCCACTGCCGACTTCCTAACACCTTGTGACCGTCCGCAGTCGTGAAATACCTGAAGGCTTTCCGGGGAGAAATATCAATGTACGTGGTACCCATCATGTGAGAAACTGTTCACCAGCATCAGTCAAGGCTGGAACAAACCCACCCTTCGTCATCATAAATGTATATTCTATATCTGTGCTTTCCCTTGAGAAAGTGCCTTACTTTAGATGAAAAGAAATGCACTTCATATTTCAGCTGATAATGAGAAGTTAATAAAATTGGGATTTTGTGCAATGCAGGACCTCTGACATCTTAATCTTTATTAAAGAGACTTAAACAACCAGGAACTGCTGGTGCTGACTGGCACAGCCAGACTCAAGAAACACCAGGAGAGACTGGTCAAATGAACTGTTAAACAACTCTTCCTAATCCATCAGGAAGAAACAATAAGTGCTGGAAACATCTATTTACCATGCATCAATCACGCTTACCTAAGCAATTTCTAAGTAATTATACTTCTGTTATATAGTTCCTGAGATGACTAGTCTGAATGAGACATTTGCTTTATTAAAACAAAAAAATTTGCTTTAGTTGACATATCAAATGTTGTTTCACATTCTGACAGAGTAGTAATTTTTCTGGACATAACCTCTACTAATTGTTGTGTTAAAATCCTATCTGGAATTCAGATAGCGACTTTTCCCTTTTAAAAGCTTGACAAAAGGAGGGGTTTAAAATTTTTAAGTGGTAGAGATTTTGTCTGTTGAATTCTGCTAAGTCTGTAAAAAAGTGTTTGGACCAGTTTGCTGAGATGTGACCTATGGGAAGGGAATAATTTGGAGGTGGGGGATAATAACTGATCTTTGCTGCAGTGGAAGCTTATTGCACTCTTTCTTTCTTTCTTTCTTTGTTTTTCTTTTTTCCTGGCTTGCTTTTCTCCAAAGGCACCCGTGTTGGTGCAGGGGGAGATGCACTTCTGTAAGAGACTCTGATGGTCTCCAGCGTGGAACAGGCTGCGTACACTCAGCTGTTCTTGTTCCTGGTGCTGAAGGCGTAAAAGTTGTGCTGATGTTTTTCCTGACCCATATAACATTCTATAATAATAGATAGATTAACGAAGAGCGATTTGTATCTTCATTTTATATAGCTATACAAATATAGTGTCTTGTGTCTTGTTGCCCTTTGATGTTTGAACATTGCGGAGTTATAAAACCATATATATATATATATGTGTGTGTTTTACAAACCCATCATTGTGTGGGGCTTTGAAATGTCGTTTTCTAATCCACTCAGAGAAAGGGGAGGGATAGAGTCTTTGTCAGTATCCAAGCAATTAGGATAATTAAAAAAGAAAGCTTATTGGGTAAACATGCTCTTAGATTGTGACCTCTTAATTAATGGACTACAGGGAGAAATTACAGCAGTGGCAAGATAATTAACACATGCATTTAAAAAGAACTGTTAGACAAGGGTATTATAGGATAGTAAGACACAGATTTGAATCACCGAAGGACTATGGAGGTGAACAAACACAGTTGAAGGAGACAAGATTTGCATGTATGAGTGCCCCAGCACACAAGAGGGAACAGATTAGGTTAACTTTGTTATCACACGTTGGCGGCTCTTTTCGTCGTACTTTCCCTCCGGTGAAGCATTTTAGAAGTCGGGGCTGATTTTTGTACTTTCTCCACGGAGAGGAATTCTGCCACTGGTGTGTTGCCATTTCTAATAATTCTGAGCATTTCCAGTAGAGCGTTGGAAATGTTCCTTCCCTCCTTCCGCGGGCAGGAGGGCTGCGGTGCTGGCGGGGCCGGCGAAGGCTGGGCATGGCGCGGTACGGACCTGAGCAGTGCTGCGTTGGGGCACCCCGCGCACCTCTCTGGTTTTGTTGCTCTTACCAATTCTAACAGTTCCAGTAAATATTTTGGAAACTGTATCAGTCATTAAAATAAATAAATAAAAGTTGCTTTTAGAAGTGTTCTGTATTTCCAGGAGACAACAAGGAAATCTTTTGTCACCTCAAACTTTCTGTGCTTTAAGAGATCTTCAACTTCGTAACATCACAGACGCACGTATATTTTTCTCTCCCTTCATCTCCATGCTGAAACATCTATTTAAGCTGAAACTTCCAATCAATTTCTGAAGAAAATAGAGCAGAATTAAAAAAAAAAAAAATCCTCCTGTGTTTTTTCGGGTGCATCTGTAGAGGTGTGTACCGTTTGCGTACGGGCAGGGAGATCGGCCACCCAACTCCCCCGCGCCGTCCCCGCGCCACGGGGGAGGAGGGACTCCGCTCCCGGCCGGAGTGGGGCAATTTCACAGGGTTTTGGTACACCCGCATGTCCTAGAGCTGGTCGCTGAAAAGAAGCAGATGATGGTATTCTTGGCTGTAGTAAGCACTTAGGGAAGTGTGGAAGATGGTGAGGATAAAAGTCAGCATATTGCTAACGAACCCGATCAGAGTATTGCGAAGCAGCAGTCTGCTGGGAAAGGGATCGTGGGAGACCTTCCTCAGAATTACAGCCTTGTGCTTAAGGGAAATTTGAGATCATTTCCATGCCCGAGGTAAAATTAGTCCATTACTGGGTTCTGCTAAATCATCGCTGCTGAAAGTAACGTGAAACCCCCTTTTCCTCATGTCCCGAACCGAACACGGTCCCACTTTACCGCTACAGGTAGTGGATCCGATCGACCCGTGTCTCTGCAGAGTCCCCCAGCGCAGAGCCCTCCGCGGGCTCTGTCTGAGCCCAGCGCAGAGGGGATTCGGCTGTGCCACAGACCCACTGATTTGCACCCCCCGAGAGGAGCCGTGAGCGTAACGAACAGAGCCCGCGTCGATCCTTAGCTGCCGCCCCGTGTGAGTTCTGGGGTACCTCAGTCGTCGGCAGTCCAAGCCGACCCCTCGGAAAGACGGATGAGCAGTAAACGATCCGCTCTCCTTTCGCGGCTGCGGGTGGCTGGAGGAGAGCAGCGCGGCGTGCGCAGGGGTTGCAACCAAAGCTCAGGGATTTGCACAATTTTTTTTTTTGGAAAAAAAAAGCGAAGTGGGATTTGTAAGAGTTCGGGCCATGTGCTGTTGGGTCCTGCAGCCGATTACAAAGGAAGTCACCACCCCCAGTGTGGAACTGGCTCAGCCCAAACACGCCGAAATGCCCCAACCAGACACTGCCGGATTGATTTGCCACTTTCTGTCTCTAAAATGGTCTCAATCTTCGCAATTCCAAAGGGCGGCCGTGCAGGCTATCAAGTGGGAGTTCTCAGCCCTTCGTCTTATACATGAGCACATAACTTGCATCCAAAATGGGGGGAACAGCCTAGATATGTGGTGGTCATCAGTAACGGTTATCAGTAACAGCAGTTTTTAGGAGATGCTGTCCCTGAGCGTGCCTGGCTAGCGAGGAGCTGGGCAGGAGCAGCATGCATCTTTCTCACCTGGGATTATTTTTTCCCCCTTTGGACTTACGTCCATTTTTTTCGAAAGAAGGGCACAATTACACGTGAAGAACAAACTGTCTGTGATCAGCAGAACTACCTCCAGCGCAGGCTCGTCGTCTCTGCAGAGCGCGCGGTTCTGGACCGGCTGTCGGGACGTTCACATCTACGCCGCGTAGGGAAGAAAAGCGCGCGCCATCGGCGCTAAGCTCTGTCTGATGGAGCACCGCGCCTTTCACAGTCACCTGTAGGCAATCTCGCGGGAGGAGCATAAAAACATAACAAATACGTGATGACAGCACATAGAACTGTCCATGAATCAAACTAAAGCTCGCCCCAACTGCAGCCAGCCTGCGGACAAGGTCCGAGCTCCGGATGGGGCAGGGAGGCGCTCTGTCTGCGTAGAGTATCTCATATACGCGGTCTACATGACAAAGCGGTTTCCTCTGCTCTCTAATCTTTAAATCTCCTAATTTATAAAAAGAACAAACTGCAGAGAAGTCTAAAACTAAAATGATTCGTGTCAGGAGAACAAACCTCGCGTTGTGAATGCATCCGCCAGCCGCAGCCCCGTGATTATGTACAGTTTAAGAACACGCGATTTGCATAAGTCCCCACTCCTGACAGTATCATGGGGAACAAAGAGATGCTCTCCCGAGCCAACACCGCCCGTATCCAGCCGGGCACTTAGCCCAAATCCCACCCACTTCTTGGTAAGTCTTAGTATTGCTTCTTTTGTCTGTGGATAAATGTCCCCGTTCAGTACAGTGTTCATCCTACCTGGAACATTACAGATGCATGTAGACAAAAAAATCAAAAGCTTTATGAATGTTTGATTAGTGACTTGGGCCCCAAATTTTTAACTAATTGAGTACATTAAATAGTATGTCTCTGAAAGACTAATACGAGACACTTTTCAAAGCTTCTTTAATAAAAAATCTATTTGGGATTTGACCATAATGGCTATCCTTGCTTGCCAAAACATGACTTCTTAGCAGGTGACTTTCATCAAGTACATCTGAAATAGTACCTAAATGAATTAGCAATAAAATGGACTTAGGCCTAGCAGTAGGAGCCTCCATTAATCTTGGGTTAATCACTAAAGAGATGCCATTCACTTTTCTTAAGAAGTCACATTTTTCTCCCCTTGCTGGCGACCAGATTTCATAAAGTAACATATTTCTAATGAAAGGGCTCTGCTTGAATTAAAACCCTGAAGGTTTATGCAGATTTTAGTTTTGATTACTGCTGGCATGGGCTCTTAGCAGACTCCGGAAGGTAGGTCCGCAGTGAAAGAGTCCCAGCATGCAGTTCATAATATTCTTTGAAATAAAATAGTGCACTTGTACTTAGTGGCTTTAATCAGCTCTGACTTTTGATAGTCAAACAATAGCTAATTACAGTAACACCTGCCTTCTAAGTCATGTCATGTAGGTTATTGCCAACAAGAGACCTTGTATCTTAGCTGCGTGATTATTATAGAGTCTAAAACCTATCTGTTAAAAAAAGAGGGGGGAGAAGAACTGAGTTTGGTAGCCATTATACGTAGTTTTATTGTCTGATGCATTTCTGGCTTTTCTGTTTGCAGTTTTCTGTGTTTGAAAGGCAGAGAGTTGGTGTTTGTGGCCAGATTAGAGATCCCAGTTTCAAGGAAAAGGATTTGCTTTCGCAGCTCTCGCTTTTCTGTGAAGTAACGATAGATAATGCTCAATGTATACATTTCTCAACGTGTTTGAATGTCTCTCCGTTTTCAGCGTAACGCAAAATTGAAAATATGTTGTGAGTTGTTTGTATCATCTGATCTCTGGCGTGTTGCCACAGAGCAGAATTTTATTCCGCTGTCGTTAAATGCAGTGGTACGGTGAGGGGGACAAAGGCCCATTTATTTTAACCTTCATCGAATTTGGAAGGGTTTCATAAAATGAAATCCCCAGCTAAGAACCCGATTTTGAAATAACAGAAAATGTTTCTGAAAATAAATCCACGCCCCTTTTCTGCAATATTTGCCTTTACTGTGAAGAACAGAGTCAGATGAATTCCACTGTACGTGCGAACTGCTGCGGAAGCCATAAATTATTGTCTCATTGAAGACTCTTTTCTCATTAATTTTGCTAGCAAATAAGGCTTTGTTTTCAGAGACTCAGTCAAGTGAATAATATGAGTTGTTCGCCAGAGGCTCAACAGCCACTGTAACAACTCTCCATGAGACAGAGGTGCGGATCCCTGTGCTGATACTGCCAGGGACGCTCCCTCTTCCGACCCCGAAAGATAACGGGTCAAATTCTCCGCCCAGTTCTGCCGGATTTCGTCTCAGAACTGCGTGACCAGAGAAGCTGAAAGGGCATTTAATAACCTGCCCATCCCGAGAAAGCCTGCTGATGGGAACGGGGCAAAACCCAGCCGTAGTCACTCTGGTTTTGCAAAGTGTGTTTTTCTGTGCGTGTTTTAGAAAAGCCACTGTGCTGCGCTTCGGTGATGCACAGGGTAGGGAATTCCACCGCTCTTTCCCTGTGGTTTTGAAGGCAAAAAGAGGAAGTTCTGGGATAGCTCTGCTCTGACTGACAAGAGAACATCTCAAAAGATTTGGGGATTTTGACAAGATGTGCTATCTCTCACTTCTCGGCTTTTCGTCTGAAATCTTTCCGTTGCTGTCAGCAGTGCCAGAGCGGCTAATTAAGACAAGCCATTTGCATACTGACCTTTATTATTTAGGCTGCAGCAAAATACTCCCTCGGGATCGAGGCCTGACCACGTTAGGCAGTCCGGGTATTCTTCAAAAGTGACAGTCCAAACCTCTTACGAGGGACGTACATGTGGAAATTTGAGGGCGACGGTCTGCCTAAGGCGACACAGAGGTTGGCTCTGGGCGGTGGGATGTGGGATGTGTAGGATGCCCGCAGTCCCGCTACCAGTGGAGGGGACAGAATCCACTGTGAAAAATGGGGTCCTTCGTCGCCGTTTGGCCGGTGGAGAAACTGAAGCGTGGGGTGGGGAAAGACTGAGACTGAACCGCTCAGGCAACGGCTGAGCGGGGAGTAAAACGCAGCGTTCTTTCCTGAAAAACCGTCCAAAGCCCTGTCGTGCTGCTCCCCCCTGAAAATTTAAGCAAAGGCAAATTTGAAGTTTTGCGTAGAGTACTGTGCTGGCTCTACACCTGTTAAGACTCCAAACCTCAGTGCGTGACACAACTCGGTCCCCAGGACAGAACAGTTTTCCATCTTTCCTGGCACCTGAGCGCCTATCTTAATACAGATTTTGCCATTTTATTTAATGTTTTATACCGAACTGTGATGTAAAGCTGTGCGTCGGCCGCTCTTCACGTTTCAGACAGCTGAAGCGCCGTCTGGCGTGGTGCACGGGCTGCCATGAGCGGCCGAAAACGAGCCGGGAACCGATGCGTTACCTGCGTTGGGGACCACCGTATCTGAGTGCTGAAGATGTGCACAGGTGGTTTAAATTTCTCTTCACAATCAGAAGGTATGTTTAAAAAAACATTCCTTCTGGATTAGACGAGGAGTTTGCGAGGGAGTGCGTTCCGGGTTACCTTAATGAACAGGGAATACGAGTGCACGTTAAAAGGAGTTGTTTAACTCCGCTTTCCAAAGCTACTTTTAAGTTCAGCGCTTAATGGGCGTTTTTTTTCCCCTGTAAGTTATTCTTTCTCACTCTGTCATTTGTCATGTTAACCTCAAACTGTGTAGTAAGAAATCTTCTTTATATCGGTTACCATGTTTGCCATATCTGATCAGTTTGATTGATCATTGCCTCAGCCACAGGTTGGTAATAAGCTGTTTTGAGAGAGACACACATTTCCCATAGGACAAAATTGGCATGACAGCATTATAAACTGGCCATTTATCAACCTTCTCCCTGGTGGTCACTGCCGCAGCAGCGCCGGGCGGGCGAGCGGGGCTCCCGCGCGCCGCGGGGGGAAGGAGCGGAGCCGGTGGGCGCTGTGCAGCGGCTAACGCGGGAGACAGTAATAAATGACACTGCGTTTGAATCAGAATCGTTAGTGCGAACGCCACGCTTAAAGGCCACCAACTTCCTTCCCTACGAGCCGCTCCTTGAGGTGCGTGTCAGCGTGCGCCCCTTCCTCGGCTCGGCGGCCCCGCCGCGCCTGGGAGCGGGGTCGGAGCTGCGGCACGAGGGAAGAGCGGCGGCCCCAGGAGCGGTGGGATGCCGTCCCTGCGCCGCGGCGGGGCGGTACTCTCTGCGCGCTCCAGAACAGTGACTATAACACGCTCAGCCTAAAGCCTCGTGGGCCTCAGGATTTTGTAGGCTGTGTTTGTGTGTGTGTGTAGAAAAATTAAAAAAAAAACCCCAAACAAAAGACACACACTACCTTAAAACTATTATGTAATATTCATCACTTACATTTTTATTTACTTAAAATCCAGGGGTGGAAGAAGGTGGTGTGGGGCCTCCAACGCGCCATCGCACGGGCGCGTACCCCCTCCCTCCGCTGTTGCTCCCCCCGCTGCGTGGCCGCCCGGCGTCCCGCGGCACGGGCAGAGCTCGCGCTCCCGCACCGCACACCTTTACCCGTCCGGCTCCGGAGGGTCGCCGAAACGCTCGGCACTGTCACTGCAGGTGCTGTGACACGCAGTAACCACCTCCCTGTGAACTGCAGGCGGAGGCTTAAAGAAACAACGGCAGCGGTTGAAATGATTATGGCTTTTTTCCGTTGGCTTTTTAGTCACTCTCAAAGAGTCTTTTCCCCCACCAGCGCTCTGGGCAGTCCTTCCAGGAGCGCCCAACTGTCAGGGGAATCGCCCGTCTGCTCGCGGCAACGAGCTTAGAAAGGGAGTGGGGAAAAGAACGAGATTTCAATTCCGTGACTTCAAAATGGGGGTCCTGAGCCATATTTTAGTTAGGCCTTGATTGAATTTGATGCAGGAGTTGAAGGATCCCTTTAGTTACAACTTCACAATGAAACATGGCTGGAGAAGCCCCCGGTTCCCTGTACTGACTGCTCCTGCACCGGTCCTGCTAAGTCTAAAGCCCATCCTGTTTCTCTGCGCCGTCCCTGAGCCGGCGTTTACGTTAGCGATGTCCCCCAGTGCCACGTCACCCGCGTGAGCCCCGGCACGATCCTGCGTTTACTGCTGCGCGCAAAGGGAACGGGATGGGCAGAGGCTCTTCCCCTGTGGTGCGGCTGTAGGAGCTCAGTGGCCGAGTCCCACAAATCCTGCCCGGTTCTGGTTGGGTCCTTGTTAAATGGAAACGAAGCGAGAAATAGAATATATCAAAGTAGCACCCTCAGTATAAATCTTTGGGAGAAAGTTTTTCTAATACGTACTCAGTGCAGTCTGCTCGAATCACGCTTGATTCAGTTTCCTTGCAGCACGCCTTGCTGCAGTCTTGAGTAATATATATTTTTTGCATATTAAAATATTGCAGAGTCCTCATTTACTGCCTTACTCTGCAATACACAGACCAAACGGTGTTCCTAATTAACGAGAAATTCTTGTATCTTGCGAGAGAATGTCTGCATTGCCGGAATAAAAACAGTGGGAAGCTGACTTTGCACTAAAATGCCTATTTTAGAAGGTCTTTCTTGATCTAGAAAGGTATTTAATCACACGCCTAATTTGACTCTGGTGGAACTGCTTACGTGCTTAGAGGTAACACATACTTAAGTCCTCTGCCGGTTCAAACCCTGAGTGTTCGTCGCGGTGTACGTCATGCTTGCTTTAGCGGTGTTTGTGTCCCAGAACCCCCCGGTACCTGAGGTTTCCAAGTGCTTTAAGAAAATCTTTCCATGTATCTTGCTTTTCTGGACGTCTTTGGCTTGACAGTGTGTGTGATGCACGTTAGAGGAAGAAATCCGTCTTCTGAACTGAACTGAATAAGGTGTTAACAAAACTTTTCTTCTTTTAACCTGCTCTGCGCGTTGCGGTTTTTTTCCCCCAGAATTTTGGTAAAGTGACTTTTATTTTACAGCTCGAGTGTGAAGTTATTCCCAGACTGCACAAACTGCAATTTTTAATCTTAACGATAGATTTAGTGACCACTGAAGTGTAAAATAAACTACTGTGGCCTAATCAATCAAATCTGCATAGTTCAGAGAAAGCACCTGTATGAGGCTTTTATATCCGAATGTCTGTAATGGTAATAGATGTTTATTAGCGACCATAAAGCTGTTTGAATTTAATATCTCTCTAAATAACACCAACAGCATTAAAACAAATCTCTAAAGCAAATGCAACTGCGCCATAAACAGCCCACAATGTAAGGTTTAAAAGCCATTGCAAGAATCCTGCGAGATTCATGGTTTGTTCTGTGGCTTTGGACACTCGACGGTGAGTGGAAAAACCCCACAGTTATTGTAAAGAGCCCCGAGAATAAAGCATTGCCCCGCCAGGAGTGAACGGATAGATTTGGTATTTTAGCCCAAAATGCATACAGCTATGGTGTTAAATGCAACGGACAGCGGAGGCTTCTAACGAGGCGGTGCTCCCAGTGCAGCTACAGCTGAAAGGTCTTCGAAAATCAGGATGTAAATGGTGCACCGTCAGCGTTTAACCCCAGAACCTGCTCCTGGGAGGTGCTGAGGGCTCTCGGGTTGGTTTGAAACACCAAAGCGGTTGCGGGCACCCCAAACTTGTTAGATTACGCGTCATTCATAGTAAGAAGTGAACAAGAAATACCTCATCACTGTTTTTTTAGGTTTTCTTGGCACTTCTGTATCTGTAGCAAACGTATGTATAGTTATAAGAAAATAGTGTAACAGCAAAGCCGTCAGTAAACCGTTAAGCCCATGTTAATGCACTTTTGAGGATTTAAAAAGTACTCAGGTTTTTGAGAATTAAAAAATAGGTCAGGTTTTGCGCTGTTGAATTAAAGAGTTCTCCTTTGGTCCCGTGTTTTACTGGAATTGTTTTGAAACATCCTCGGAGGTGGCTGTGAGCTGGAGAATTTCTCAGACAAGCTGCTTTTAAATCCCGGTCTGCTTCTGCTCCCTGTTCAGCTTTGGCCTGGCACAGCGCAGTCTGTGGCGGGTGCTGGATCTCCTCAGCCCCTGCGGCAGAAGGGGACGCGGTGTAAGTCCTTCCTTATGTCTGTGCCTTCTCAACGGATCAATATCCTAAATTTCATCTGGGTCCATTTTGATAAACACCAAAACGCACCTTTTTTTTTTCCCCTGAAAAGCCAGTTTTGGCTGAGCGAGGCCACTCACGGACCAGGCTCCCAAGTGTTTCGCAAACAAACGCCCCGGGAATTCTGTGCTTGGCTCCTTTATGAAAGGATGAAGGATCCCAGGGGAGTTTTGGGCAGAGGCGCGCTGAGCCGGGTCGGTGGCGATCTCACTGAGGTGTGGAGGGCTCTCCTCCCCGAACGGCGCAGAGAGCTGCTGATCTCCGAACCTCGCTAGGAGAGGGAAGCAAATAAAACGTCGTTTTGTGATCCTGACGCAGTCTGAGGTCGGGGGCCCCCGAGAAGCAGTTGTTTTTTTGGGTAAATGTGGTCAGATCAAAGCGTTGGAAAAGAACAAGACATTCAGATGACAGGAGGTCATGGGCGCGTTGGAGAATAAGGGGCGACAGTGTTCAGCCCGCGGCTGCGGTGGGTCGGCTGCCGGCGGCGGGTGAGGCGCTGTGCCTGCGAGCGAGCGCAGCGCCCGCCCGCGCAGCGAGAGGGGAACATTGAGGCGCTCTGTGCTCGCGGCACGCGGCCGGCCCCGCGCCCTGCTCCTCGGGGGGACGCCGGCTTCCACGCTGGCGTTCGTGGGGGGGCATCGTCCGGACGAAGGGAGGGCCCAAATTAGGATTTTCGCCCGGCACGGAGGGGCGGAGGGGGAGAGAAAAGCAGAGAAACGCGGCAGCCGTGCGCTGGGGGCGAGCAGTGACGGGGCGCCCCGTGCGTGAGCAGCGCGGCCGAAATCTCCTCTCTTCCTGGGAGGGACTGCAGTAGGAAGGAGACTCTTTTGCAAAGGGCGAAATGAAACTTCAGGACAATTTATTTATTTATTTTTTTGGTATTAAAAAACCAAGTCAGCCTCCGTAGTGCTTTCAGCCGGCGCGTAGGATGCTCCCAGCCTGCCCGCCGTAGCCGCCGCCCACGCGAGCGGGTCTGTACGGAGCCTGGCGGGCAACCGAATAGGGTACCCGCTTGTGGTGAGCGTTGTGGTGGGCACGTGGAACGCTCCCGCTTCACGGCTGTGCTCTGCGGTGTGTAAAGGCACCGTCTGCACCGAACAGCAGAACCCCCCTGGTCCCGCTCCCCGGAGCCGCAGCCGGTTTGGGGGAGGAGGGGAGAGCCGGAGGGAGAAGCCTATCACGTAGGAACTCCCCAAACAACTGCGAATAATCCCAATGAGTGTTACTTATCATTTATAGGAAGTTAAGGGTTGATATGTGGCATATGGAAGGTGTTAAGAAAAGAAAGCCGCGCGGTTAGCTCTGCCGGCCGCCGCCTCCTGTGCACCGGCAAGCGAACAGCTTTGCCGCAGCCTTTTAAATGCAGCTAAATAAGAACTCTGTGTCATAACAGAATGGTTTCTGTTAGAAGAAATCATTCTTATTTTGCTACAAATTACAAAACACCACCACCCCGCCCCCCCCATAAAAAAATAAATCTGACTTGAGGAAAAACAATTCCAGGAGACAGCGGAGAGCGCTGCCTCAGCCCTGATGACACCCCGCGCGCCCCGCCAGGGACACCCCGGGGGACAGTCCACCAGAAACAGAGATTCTCCTTTCCATCAGAGGGAGAGAAGAATTTAAACAGAAGGCAAAGGAGGGTGAGAGTGGGGACTGGAAGCCATAGCCCAGAAAGAGAGCTAGTAATTGCTTCAGGGAACTAAAATAACGGAATTCGTACTGGGACGAATACATTCTGTCTTCTGTTGGGACACCCACCAGTAACAGGCGCGCGTATTTGTGCATGTTCCGTGCATCCCTCTGCCCAACTGTTCACCGGAGGCAGGTTTAAGTTTTGCCCATCGTTTCAAACCGCTGTCAGTTTTGCGCCGCATTCATCCTTGCACCCATTGGCTTTGTTTCTGATCAGCTCTTAAGCCGGCGGGTTTGCCTTGATCCCCGGGAGCGCCCCGGGCGCGATCGCCTGCCTTGGAGCTGTAGGTGATGAGCTGAGGAGTGGAGCAGCAAACCCCCAACCACCCGGACCGGCTGCTTCGTCTCTTCCCACCTCGCTCTCTTCCGCCTTCCTTTGCCGCGGCTAACTTTTGTGTCTTCCTTTACTCTTGACTTACCAATTCCTTGAAACAGGAGCTATTGTCTTTGTCGCTTGACTACCTGGCATTTACTCCAAGGTGCCAATCCTCGGCCGAGTTCCCGGGGCGCTGTGACAGTGCCCTGCGGAATGCTGCAGGAGCTTCTCGCTGGAAATACAGTCATTTTTTGTGAGGCAAGCGTGAAGTGCTGAAGACAGAAACAAGATGTTCTGGGTCTGTTAAGTGGTTCCACTGCTTATTGTATAAGCGTTTACAGTTGTGTGGGTAGCTGGGAGCAGAGCTTGCCTTGCGTCTGCTGGTTTTCATCCTCTCTGCAGGATGAGGATGAGTGACCCGAGCTCAGCAGGTAGCGGACTTATCTGGCAGTGAGCGCGCCAGGAGGAGGGAAATTAGGTAAGGAAGAAATGGAGAAACTGCTGTCCAGCCTTCGTTTAGGTGCAGAAAGATAATTCAGTCCCATTTAATTTATCCCTGCTTTCTGAACTCTCCTTTTAAAACCATTTACCATTTTGCACCTCTTGTCCAGAAACATTGTCCTTACTGCATCAAAACACACACCGTTTGCAAAGTTCTTATATTAAATGACAGCGCAGACTACCAGTTGGGAGCGCTAGCATCCGATCTGAAGATGCTGAAGCACGGTACCGCAGCGTCTTACGCGATGACAAGAATAATCATTTTACCTAATAAAAAAGTTATTACTGGTGCTTCGGGGAGGGGAGAGCTGCTTGAGTTGGGGTAGCTGGCGCACAAGAGAAAGGGAGCCCGTAGTCGAAGGGCTTTGGGGCCATTTCTCGCCCTCGCACGGGCTCGCTGGGACTGCTGGAGCAACTGGCTCGCTTCATCAGCGCCCGGCTCCAAACCGGGAAAAACTCCGCTTTGTCTTTAGGAGGTGAGGGAGGACCGGGAGGTTCCTCAGCAGCGCCCGTGAGGAGCCCGCGGCGCCCGGAGTTCTGTTGCAGCGCAAAAGCCGTAACTGTCCCCTGAAGTAGGTGCTCCCAGTGTAGGCGTTGGTGCAGGAGGTTACGGTACGGAAGTCGGAGCGTGCCGCAGCCCGCCTGCTTTGGCATGGAGGTGGCGCGGCACCGGGCACCGTGCCTGCGCAGCGCAGCGGCCGTGTCCCTCTCGCGCGATGCAGTTAGAGCTGTGGAACTGTAATCTGAAAGACTTTATGTGAGTTTTGTGAAAAAATAAATGTACTGTCCAACCACAGCACTCATTTTTCCAAATGAAATAATTTGTCTTTAAAATGCAGTTTTTTCTACTTATTCGAGGAGAGCCAAAGGCCTTAGTCTGCCTTCAGGATTAGCAGCCAGTACAATTTCAATTTATAAATGAAGCCCTTTTTGATTTGCAAATAAAAAGCATCTGAAACCACTAACCAACTTGGCTTTCATTTTTATGCCTATAAAAATGTCTGAACCATTTGTTTTTTAAATTTTCTAACTGTAAAATGTGCTCCTACGAGCAAATTTGTCCAAGTTTCAATTGGAAGAGAACTCGGTCTCTTGACGAGAGGAGTTAAAAAATCCTCACGTTTGCAAGGCGGCGCAGAGCAATTGGCCCACTAGAAGCCGGCTAACGAAGAATTTCGTTTCGAAATAACCACCCTTACCCTGCGGCTGCACCTGCGTTAGCGACACGAAGGGCTAAAGGGCCGGCTGCCCTTGGGTCCAAAAATTCAGGTGCAGAATCGTGGCCCCAGGAATTTTCAGATGGCTTTCAGTGGGATTGGGGTTTCGGGGCCGTTAGCCGATCCAGCGTGTCTGGATGGGCCGCGCGCGTCTGTCTCGGGAGAAGCGTTTTCACAAGAGCCATGGCGCCCGGTGGGACGCTGACAAAAATACCACAGGACTGGGGTTTCTCCCCGTGTTCCTTTGGCTGTGTTTGCATGGGGAGCCATTGAAAAACCACTCGAAATACTGATTTACAGCAAAATAGTTGCCGTTTGGCTGCAGCGTAAGGAAGGTGCCCATCGGTGAGCGGCACGCGCCAGGCGGGTGAGAGCAACGGCTGTGGCTGTGTCGGGATTTTTGGTGGCACAGGTCTGCGCGGGGGTTTTAGGGATATTTTTGTGGCCTTGGTTTCATATCAAAACAGGAAAAGAAAAGGTGCAAAAAAATCCAATCAAACCCCAGGAGGTAACTCTAAATGTTAAGAGGTTGGTGTGGGCGGGGGCTGTGGCACCAATTCAGGTGACTCCTTTGCTGGTGTTGCTTTTTCTTTCTTTGAGTCAGAAAGCTTTAAGCAGTTACCCCTTTTCTCAGGTGCAGTTCCATAATTTCTCAAACCCCAGTTTCAGAGCGGTTTGTGGTGGTGAAAGCTGAAGGTTGCTGTGCCGGGCCAAAGACGGGAGAGGGTCAGAGACCGTTCTGCGGCGGAGTGGAGCGGAGGCAGAAGAGGCGACAGGTTGCGACAGGGCACAGTCTGCGTTTATTTTTACTTTACAAACAAATTTAAAAGGGGGGGGGAAAGAATTATAAACAAACAAAAAGTCTTTCCTTCCAGTTATTTTGTATTCCTCTGGTTCCGGGCAGTGCTCTTCACTCTCCCCGCAGCGGGGTCACCAGTTTTGGGTGTTTGCGCATCGCGGGGACGCGGAATCGCAAACCCGCGGCGAATGAGCTGGAGGAGTCGGAGGCGTTTCTCATCCCGCCAGGCCGCTTCGCTGCACTTCTGCTGCCAAAACTGTTCCCATTTCATCGTCTTTACGCTGTTTTAAAACCCGTCGAGTTTGGTCCGGGCGGCCCTCCTTATATGAGATGTATTATTTATTATTATTATTGTTTCTAACCCCTCTTTGAAAGCGGGGGGCGAGCGGCGCGGCCGTGGGGCTGAGCCCCGGCCCTCCCCACCCCCTGGGACCCTCCCGGGGTGGGGGCACACCCCCGCTGGAAGCCCCCTGTCCCCCCCCCCCCNGGCCCCGCCGCACGGGCTGTGCTGGGGCGCCCCCCCTCGGCGGGCGGCGGCGGCGGCAGATGGCGGAAAACTGCACCGAAATAAAGGCGGTTTTGTGCCGCCCGGTCCGGCCCGGGGCCGCCCGCGCCGCACTCCTCCCGCAGAGACCCCCCCCCGCCTTCGGCGGCGTCGGGACTTGTCCCCCTGGGGGTCCCTCCGGGGGTGGGGGGGGTCTGTGCTCCCCGCGCGGGGAAACTGAGGCAGCGGCGGGGGGACCCCGGAGGTGACACCATCCCCTTCACCTGCCCACCTTTGGCTTCCAGCAAAACCCTAACGGAGGGCAGGCGGTGCCCCGTGGCCAACGGCACCTTCACGTTCCGCCCACAGTGCTCAGTCTAACTTTATTTCAAAGTTAATTTCCCAAAGGATAAGTCCTTTTTTTTTTTAGACTTACTTTTGCCAGTCTGGTCAAAGATACTGTTATTAAAGGATGATGCGGCTCAATCCAGGTCTTGATGATGGAGGCACTTCTTTTATTGGAAGAGTTTTTCTCTTTTAGGTGGGTCTAAGTGGGAGAAGAATTTGCTTCAGCAAATCCACTCTTTTGTTTCGAAGTGTCGACTTTCGGAGGGTTTGGTTTCAAAGGAGCCGTGTAGTAGTTTATGTCTCTATCGAGTCCTTAAGGAGTGTGGTTCTGTTCCTAATATTGGATCTGTGAACGCTACATCAAAAATGACAGCACTTTTCTGGATATTATTATTCCAATAAAATAAACCGTTCCTGGGCACGGGAGTGGGGGGCAGTGAGGGCAGAGCTGGGTGGGAAGGGCCCGTAGAAAGGAGGTACAGCCCCCAAGCTCCTTTATCCACGTTTAGAAACAAACGCTGAAACAAACAGGCAAACACCCCCCCCGAAAGCCCTGTGATGCTTTTAGTACTAAAATCCTTCAGTTCTGTGCCAGAATGGTGATTTTCAATTTTGCCAAAACAGCAAAAGATTTAACAGGGAGATTCCTCTGGAAGTAGCTAAATGTTGTCTTGTAAGCCACTTTATTAAATTATCCCAAACACTGTTGAAAAAAATATCCCTTTTTGCGTACCAACGCGAAGCGCTTGGCAGCCTCACCACCGTGGAATTTTTTGCTTTGTTGTACGATTCTATATTCCTCCTCGTCTTTGGGGGGATCTCCCGAGAGCGGAGGTGGCGCGGTGCTGTGATGGCAACCCCCGGCTGCCTCCGCCCTGCGCGCGCCGGCACGGCGCAGGGGAAGGGCTGCCATACAGAGATCAAGTGGCTTTGGTAGTAACGAAACTTTTCTGAAATTCTAGATTGATTTCTCGAGATATCAGAGCCTGCAGTATTTTGGGAAGAGTTCCAGGTTTTGAGAATGTTGAAATGTTGTTAGACATGTTCTGAATTTGTGGTTAACTTGGCGCTGCCTGAGCCTTGTTTTAATGCCGTGCGGATGCCTTTAACCCCTGAACCATGGCAGAATAAGGCCCTAAGCTAACAAAATAACTGCGAGTGCCCTGTTCCAAACTGTTCACATTTATAATGGCACTGGAAATATTTCTGTGGCGCGTGTGTGAGACATTTGCTAAAATTTTATTAGACCTACACTTGGAAATTAATTCACAAAGGGCGGAAGCGGGAAAATCTTGATGAGCCGTTAATCAGCGCCTGCGTAAGAGCAAAAGCAGCCGCACGTTCGTCTGACAAGTGGAATGTATTCAGTGACAACGTTCTTTATGTGGAAGCACTCTCTCTGTTTCAGAGGAACGGTGAGTGCAATTCCCTTAGCGTTGCTACTTACAAAAATATGTTTGTTTAGTCTTTATTTTGTATAACTCACACTGGAGGCACTCGGAAGGCTGTGTCTTCTGTCGGAAATGGCAGCACTTCTTTATTCACGCATGCGCGTACGAAGGCGAACGCCCGGGGATGGGAGGTATTGAGAATACTTCCAAGGCATCGGTGCGGGAGTGCAGCCTCTCTCCTAATGCTCATCATCTCCTGTTTTCGTGAACCAGAATTAATGTTGTTTAACGCGAGGGACATTTCAGCCTCTGCGAGCTGTGGGAGCAGGGAAAGCCGCACGCCTGGGGATGCGTTCGGAGCCCGCTGCGAGCTTCTGGGCAGAAGGCTCAGCACCGTCCAGCACCTGCACTGCGCTCGTCTGGTCCCGGTCCACCAAACTGGAGGAGTCACCGGTCCATTTGCACAACAGGCTGGTTTAACGGGGCGGCAGCCGCAGGTGAAGCGGTGAATCGGGCCCCGTATGCAGCAGAAGACGGCAGATCACAGTGGTGATCTTCTACTGAGGGTTACCGGTAACGCTTTAGTCTTCACGTGGATGCAACTAATTTAAAAGTTGTTAATGGCTAATACAAATTACCCATATGCATTCCTAAACCAGTGATTTGTGGCTCGGTAACGTCACGAGCCCTGGGATAGTTCAGAGGGGTGTGTGCATCGTCGCTGGTGACTGACAGGAGTGAGGGGACGGGCAGCGTGCCCGGGAGACCCTGCTTACACCCCCTTAGTTACCGTACGCCGTCTGCAAAAGAGCCTCTTGGAGGGTTCATCATGGGCCACCACGGACTGAGGAGCTGCAGAACGTTGGGCTGTATCCCAGTCTGTTCCCATCTAAAAGTCCCTCTTCAAACGTTACACATACGTTTGTTCTGGTTTGGGTTTGTCTGGTTATTGGAAACGCCGTTTGTGTATACTGTGCTCTACACAGGTAACAGCTTCCAGTGCGAGAGTGCGTCGAGTTCCGTGCGGACACAGCACAGCGTGCTGCGATAGAGCACACCACCAGGAATGCATTCTCATTTTCTTGCACTTGCAGCTTGCTTTCCATCAGTTTATGAGACGTTCTTAGTCTAGTTTTATTTTAATACGCCTCTAACAGTTGGTGTGAGAGGTGATAACCCCCTGGTTGCAGATACCTGCTTCATCCGAGCGTGTTCAGTTTGGAACTGCACCCAAAATCTGCTGGTTAGGGGCTGCCCCTGGGGGCTGCTGCTGCGTCTGCTCTACCTGCACGTGAGGAGCACGATCCAAACATCTCTTCTAGTGGGACTTCCCAGCTTCAGTTAGACCTGAAGAAAAGGCGCAGAAATTAATTTGAACTCTAGCAGCGTTTATTTTCTGATCCTTCTGCCTTTCGTCGGATCCAGTTTGAAAAAATTTTGGAAAAATCCTGCTTTGTGGAAGTGAATTTAATTGGCAGTAGGCAGGGAAGATGGGAGGTAAAGGATCTCAGCTGTGTCGTGGCAGATTTCAAGCAGTCTTTCTCAGTGAAATTAGCACAGTTTGTGAAGACAATTTCAGGTCACATAATCATCAGAGGGTTAATTCTAATTTTGAACTTCCCAAATGTCAGTGCTCTCTATCCAAAAACACAGCAACTGGCTTTATCAACATATGCTTTTCATTACCTACAAGACTTACAATATTTTTGGTGTCTGTATCAACTTGATTCAATTACTGGTACCACTGCGAGGGAACATTACCTCCAGGGAAAAGGGGGTGAATGCATCAGTGCCCATGGATACAGTGTACAGAGCAGATTAATATAACAGATTTACATCAAGACTGCTGACTCCATTACTTTAAAACTCCTGTAATTGACTTTTTTAAAAATGACATTAGCATTTAAATGGTACTATCGTTACAAGGGTGAAGGTTCAGCAGAATATGATCAATTTATTGAGCTCTTCAAATGTTCTTTTGATATTTATTTTTTGTTGTCATGCTGGAGGGGTTTTTCAGTGTTTTGTCAGACACAAGAAAAAGTCTATACCATTGAGATCTTGGTCTGCGCGGCTACTGAGCAGAAATGCATGAAAAGCTCCCCTAAACCGGTGTGTGACCTACCCGGAGTTATCTTTCTCCCCTTCATCCCCCACGCCCTGCAGCTTTTTCTGATACGTAAAATTCCAGTATGACAGAAAGAAATAATTTAGAGAAGCCGGCTTGGGTGTGTGAGAAGAGGCTGGTGGTCGTGCTTCTCATACAGAACGCGGCCGGGGAGATTATCCGCCACGAAGTCCCTTTTCCGCTGTACACGTCAAAATTATTTCACTGCATTCAAAACACACCTCGCTACCAGTTCAGGCACCGCGGCTGCCACGGAGAGGCAGTTGTGCCAGAAGTTTCCATTGGCTCCGGAGGGTGATACGCTCGGTATGGCGTTGCCCTTTGGTGGGAGCTGCGTGCCTACCGCGCTGCGTACCTTTTCGACGTCTCCGCGCGGTGCAGATCCCCTCCTGGGACGTCTGTTCTGTGGAAGGTCCATCACAGCCGCCTCTGGAGGCTCTCAGGCGTGGGACGGACCTTTCTGCAGGTGAGAAGCTTCGTGGTCCCTGAAGAGAGGAAACTCTGAGTTTTACTGCACGGACAGAAATTTGGAATAGTTTCATTAGAGCAAATGACTTCAAAATGGTAGTAAATGCTCAAGAGGATAATCTTACAACACCTCCCGCTTTGTGGTTAGCTCGTTAAAGGCTGAATTATTGGAAAGCAGTGTTGCTCAGGATGCGTACCGATTGGAGTGCACCGCTGCAAAGTGTGTTGGGAAGAATCCCTCGTGTACAACCACAGCGGGGCAGAGCCCACGTTTCTCACCCAGAAGAGGGGGATGGCCAAGAGCTGATACCGACCTGCAAGATCCATCCCCCGTCGTCAGCACTGATACACGCATCTCCCTCGATGCAAGTGTGCGTGCGGATGCATATGTACCTATGAAATCGGTTAATTCTAGCCTAGTATTCTGGTGTCATTTGTGAAATAAAGTTTTGGAAATCTGTCAAGACAGATCCCGGACTACCCGCGAGACTGCGGTGGCCTAAGAAGGGCATCTTTTTCAAGCCTGCAGACTGGGCAAACAGTGGATGTTTAAGAGTAGATGTGCGGTACCGTACTTGAACAGACCCAACTGTGGATAAATAGGCCTTGAGTCTTTTCCCGAGTCTTTCTTTCCCGAGCCATCTAATATCACAAAACCAAGCACGAAAATGTAACGGTCCACCGGGCTTTGATGAGTCCGCTTTGTTTCCTCCAATTCTAAAAAGCAAAATCTAAAAGGAGAAGGAAAGAACAACTGCATTGGTTTTGCGCAGTTGCGGCGGGCGGCTCTTCGGCGGCTGCTGGCGGCGTTGGTGGGTCCCAGCCGCGGTCGGGGCGGACAGGCGGCTCTGGGACGCAGAGCTGGAGTTCGGGCTGGAGTGGCAGTAGGTGACTCGGAATCCCTCCTGCTCGCCTCGCTATAAAAATGCTTGGTAACGACCCAGTTCGACCCTGCCAGCTCTCTCTGACCTCCTCCTTTTCAGGATGCTGCTTAATTTGCACTAATTACATTCCATTCTGACAGGAACTTGGACATTGTCTCAAGCTTGCAGGTATTTTCACTGCTGTGTTCCAATGCAGAGTACTCCTGAGGCTGAGGAGGAAAATGGCAATAACAGATTTACGAAAATACACTTTGATTAATATAATACATAAGTAGTTCGCATGTAGTCTGATCCATATGCATAAATACCCCTTCAAGTTTGGCTTTGTACTTCAATCTTCAATCCTTACCAGGATTCGGGAGGGTTGGTTAAACCCAGCAGTGGCAGTTTTGAAGAATTAACGCATTCGTTGGCTTTGGGGTTGGTTGCTTGGGGGTTTTTTTGGGTTTTTTTGGGTTTTTTTTTTTTTTTTNTTTTGGGTTTTTTTTTTTTTTTTTGCTTCGCCTCCAGAATCCCAGGTTCAATTCCTAATGATAATTCTGGGGTTGATGGCTGCTACAGCAAATGCTGCTTCAAAGAGGTCACTAATGTGGGAAAGATCTTCTGCAAAAAGGAAGACCTATGGGACTGATTCAGCTTTGTTTCTTCTAAAATCAAAGCTGAGCGAGGGTGTCTGTACACATGGAGAAAAAGTCACTCAAATGTTTTTGGGTTTTTTTTTAACTGAATGAGAAACCTGTCCAACAAGGTGTTCGCAAAATTGAATTGTGGCACAATGTCTACTTTGGCCTAAATATAACCTTTTTACCGAGGAGGGATCGGGGGGTTGGCATGGGTGTGAAAGAACATGGGCATTCTCTCCCTGCTTTGCGTTACCGCGGGGTCTCTGTTCCCTGCGTTGCGTGGCGTTTATCGTCCCACATCCCTTTGCATGGCGGAGAAAAACGTCGTTAGCAGAGCTCCAGATGCTCTCCTCCGCGTCGGGGCGAGCGCGTGGAACCGCCCCAAACCCGCCTGCGCTCTTGGGTGCCCCTTTCGGAACCCGCTGGCCACGCGGCCGCCGTTTGCGCGGAGCGGGCGGGAGACGGCTCCGTTGGGTGTTTTTAGCGGCGCGGCGATGGAGCACGACCGTGCGGCGACCGCCCCGCGGCAGTGCCCGTTCCGCCCCGCGCTCCCCGCGGAAGCGGATCTCCATCCCGAGTCTCAAAGCGACGGATAAAGAAGTATCGAGCGCATGCCAAGGCTTTGTATTACTTTCAAAAGAATAAGATAGCAGCCATTGTTGGAGCTGCACCGAGGCTTTTAGGCACAGACGGTATCAGTAAAGCAGTCGCATGTTTCAAAATATTGTATCATTTTAAAGTGCAGCGCACATTAGATCAGTGAAAGGGGATACGCCAATTTGAGCTGTGTCATATAATGCAGCTCTGTGTTTGGAGAGACGGAGGCACCCCGGACCCAAAATCCCTGGAGCTGTCTTTCAAAGAGTGATAGTTACGGAAATTAGCAGTGCAGAAATCCATACTAATCATTCATCGGGACTCTTATTAACTGTCTTACCAGTGTTATTAGGAGAGGGCCCGGCCCCCGGCCCGAGCGGGGGGCAGAGGGGCAGAGGGCCGCCTCTGCCGAACCGGCACCGCCGGTGTCCCCGCTCCCTCCCGCCCCTCCGCCCCTTCCCCGCAGCGGGAATCGCTTTGTCAGCGGCGGTGGCCTGAGGGAAGAACGAGCTCATCGTCACCTAAATGTAAGCGACGCCCTGTTGTGCCCGAGAATCTGACGCAGAGCGAAGGAGGTGAGACGTAAACCCGAGGACGCCCTCCTCCTGCTCCTCCCGGGGCGCCTCCGTCCATCCAGAGAGGGCTGGAGCGGGACTCACTGATGGGGTGACCACTTCGAGGGGGCCCTGGTAGCCACGGCGGCCGGCCGGAACCGCTCTGGTGCCTGCGTCTGTGCCGGGCCGAGGTGGGCTTTGGGCGGTGGGGCTGCGGACGGGCGGGTGCCCCCGACTCACCGCCCCCTCTGGAGAGTGGATTTAACACACCGGGAGTTATCCTAACACGGCTTCGCTTATTGACAAACTTTACCTAACTAGCAAAAATACAATAATATTTGGCCCAGCTGAGCTTCCCACAGAGAGTTTTGCATTAAGCTTTGCACTTTGTTTTATCAAACGCTTTTTTGAGACCTGTTCCTGAGGAAGGAGAATGCCTTAGCGCTCCAGAGGGTGAGTCGCAAGTTCGCCCCCTGCGATTCCCATCTGAGGTTAGTTTCAAATGGAAGAAAATTAAATTACACCGCTTGGGTTCAAGGATTTCAGTCTGTGAACCTCGCTCTAGCGGGTATCTCCACCATAAGGGAGACAAAGAACATAGAGGAGATAAATAATACTTGAAAAAGACAGGATCTTTTTTGTCTNACCCATTTTCCCTCCTGCAGCAGAAGCGAAGCGTCTGCGGAAAGGGATTCGGGATCTGATGGTGCTGAGTAGTAAAAACTCCAAAGTGTTTGCGTAAGTGGAGCGTTTCTGGGGATGAGCGTGGGTGTCTTTGTGGTGGTCCCACCAGGGTTGGTTTGTGCCATCCTCTGCGTCTGTGTGGGACTCAGGTGGAGGTTCCAAGTGGCGTGCCCAGGCACGGGGCGAGCGGCTGGCCAGGCGTGCCCCCTTCCTCGGCAGCCGTCTGGGAATCTCAGCGGTTAAATCGTCTGATCTGCTCGTCCTGAGCCCTCCGCTGGGGCGGGAGGGGAGTTTTCTTGTCATGAGACAGCTTAAAAGAATAATTTATTTTTTTTTTTCCGAAGAAAGTGTTTGTAATTTTTCAAATTAAGCCTTTTCTGTTGAGGGTAAATGTATAATCCAAAATTTCAGCGTCCCACTTAAGAAAGATACTATACGCTCCTATATTGAAATAGTTTTAAACGAACACAAATGGTTTTGAAAGATGGTCATTAAATTTATCAGTTATATATTCTCAGAAACAATTTCATAATCCTTTCAGATGCACTCAAAAGCATTTCTCAAGATTTTTCACTGTTCTAAACATTTTTGTTTAAATTACAGCAATCCACAGCATATGGTTGTGTTTATGCTGTGAATAAGCCCAGGGTATTTTCTTTCTGTGTATTCCTATTGTAGAGCTTTTTAGGGAATTTTAAAGACTTTTATAAATGCTTTTTAAAGATTTTAAAAAATATTTTTTTGAAGGAGGAATATTGAGAGAATTGCAAAAACCTGCAATAAAGAAACACCAGGAACATCACATGCTTGACAGAATCTTTCATCAAGAAGCACTGACATGATCAGGGGACCTCCTGGCTGCAGTTTCATAGAATCACAGCATGGTTTGGGTTGGAAGGGACCTTAAAGACCATCTTGTTCCACCCCCTGCCCTGGGCAGGGACACCTCCCACCAGCCCAGGTTGCTCCAAGCCCCGTCCAACCTGGCCTTGAACACCTCCAGGGATGGGGCAGCCACAGCTTCTCGGGGCAACCTGCGCCAGGGGCTCACCACCCCCACAGGCAACAATTTCTTCCCAATATCTCATCTATATCTCCCCTCTTCCAGTTTGAAGCCATTCCTCCTCATCCCATGGCTCCCCTCCCTGATCCAGAGTCCCTCCCCAGCTCTCCTGGAGCCCCTTTAGGCACTGGAAGGGGCTCTGAGGTCTCCGCGGAGCCTTCTCTTCTCCAGGCTGAACCCCCCCACTCTTCCAGCCTGTCCTCCCAGCAGAGGGGCTCCAGCCCTCGCAGCACCTCCGGGGCCTCCTCTGGCCCTGCTCCAACAGCTCCGTGGCCTTCTGCTGTTGGGGGCAGTTGGTGGGTGTATTTCTCCCGGTCTCAGCACTGGGGTTCGGGCAGTGAGTGCCGCTGCCGGAGCTCCGCTGGGGCGGCTCCTGCCCGGCACCTGGGCGCACCCTGAGATGCTCTGTGAATAATTTGTCATCCGTATTACAACAGTGACAGCCGAGAACATTCAGGGGTCATAGATATGGCAATCAGCATAAACATTTGCATCTCAGCCCCGCACCTACACGTGGTGTTACAATGACACCGTCCGTGCTCGCCGTGGACACGGGGTTTGACAGCAGCGTCGGGCTGGGAGCGCGCTGATGCTGCGTCGCCGTTCCGCCACCGATGGACCAGGAGTGGCATTAATAAGAGGCGTAGCATTGCCGGGGGCGAGTGAGAGTGCAAACTTATCAAAGGCACTGAACTTTGATTCTGCGCTTTGAATATAACTCCATTATTACCTCATAAATAAAGAGATGAAGGTATGTAGGCCATGAGCTGGTGGTTATATGGGAATGCAGTTTAGGTAAATTCATGAGCAGTATTTGCTTTGGGGAACTGTTTGTCTCAAGTGATATTACGGACTTGTTTCCAGCGAGTTTGTTGGAATAGGTTTTTGAGCAATTCTGTGCACATGGAACTTGGCAACACAGAGTACCAATTGCTTCAGATTCTCCATCCGTCTTTCTCACCGCTTTCCTTTCCCTTAAGAGTTGTGATTATTTCTCATGGGCCTTTTTTTTTTACTGTGAAATCTTAACTGTTAACCCAAACTTAAACCCAACCAAAGGCAATCCCATCTTCAGCTGTGGCTTCTAACTTGTGGTTACTTGAAAAATAAAGTCTATTCCCGCCATGAAGAAAACTCCCCAAACATTTTCTCCTTAGCTATTTGCTCTGCTCGGACATGTGCGTTGCTTATCCGTAATACGCACAAGGACTTGTGAAACCGTGCACAGATGCGCTTTCCATCCCGGTCGTTTCCTCGCTGGCCACTCCAGCAGCACAGGACGCTTCCAGACACGTAGAGGTATCACTGCTACATCGACTTTGCTTGGATGTATTTTCTTTAAGGAATGTTAGGTCAGTGTCACTGCGCCGGGAGGTGGAAAGGAGTGACTTGATCTCCTCTGCTCTGTTTCCTTACGTTCCCAGGTGATGGGGGTTTAGTATTTTGTCCTCTCTAGTTCTATAAGACAAAAAATACTGTCCTCCTCCATTTCCGTCAGGGGTTCTATCATCTTAGGAAGAAGTTTTTCACTTTGAGGGTGGTGAGGCACTGGCCCAGGTTGCCCAGAGAGGGTGTTGAGGCCCCATCCCTGGAGGTGTTCAAGGCCAGGCTGGACGTGGCCTTGGGCAGCCTGGTGTGGTGGGAGGTGTCCCTGCCTATGGCAGGGGGGTTGGAACTCGATGATCTTCAAGGTCCTTTCCAACCTAAACCATTCTATGATTCTATGATCTGGTAGTTTCACCTGACAGTAAATTTAGTTCCCCACTTTTGACACTTTCTGGGTATTTGTAAGCTGACGTTGCGGTTAGTTGTGCAGAGAAGCGCCGGCAAATAACAAGTGTGGCTGTGGAGCGAGCAGTTCTGCACCAAGAAAGGGGAGAGGGAGAAAAAAGATATCAGGCATCTTTAAAGCAAAAGTACTCGTCTTGAAAGGGGATCTTTCGTAACGGGAAAAAATTGGAGAATAATTAAACCGAGAGTGAAATAAATCATCCTGATTTACACCGTTTATATGGGGGCTGCTGGGTTGCCCCAGTCCCGGCGAGAGGACGCGAGGCGCTGGGTGTCGCGGGGCTGGCGGGCAGTGACGGGGGCTCTGGCTGCGTACCCTGCCCGGCCCCACCGCTCGGGGGGCAGCGGCACCTTGGGGTTAATCCTCCTCTCCCATCTGGGACCGACTCCTGGCGTCGCCGTCCCATCGGCTCTCTGAAACGGCGGCGGGCGGCTTTCGGCACGGGCCGTCGGTCAGTGCAGCTTATGGCGCAGGGAGTGGAGCCGTCCTGAGACTTTTTTCCGAAGCAGAATCCTGGTTCTCAGCCCAAGGAGCCTTCCTCTGCCCTGCTGTGCAAACAGGCGTTCCCCGCAAACGCTCCCGCTCCTGCAAGGGGCACTCACTGCGCTCGGAGTTGCTGTTGCGCAGGTTTTCTATTTGCCATATTCCAGTGGGATCCCAGTGCAAGGTGTGCAGATAATAAGGTCTTTAATATTTCCGGGCAGATTACATACATACATGCATTAGAGCAAAACACAATAATACACTCCACACGTATTTTCTGGAGTGTTTGGATATTTATTTTCACAGGGAGAAGGTTTCCCTAAAATAGGAGGAACTGTGTGGCCTTTCCTCCCAGCAAATACAATTGTCCCGTTTCCTACAGAAACGCGCTCGGACTTTCCCCCTCTTCCTTATGTTTAGTCTGGACCGTGTTTGGTTTTTAGGCTTTCTTTTTCCTCCAGAGCTCTGTGGGCAGAGGACGGTGCGAGAGGAGCCGTCGGTGACCGAGTAAATCCCGAGGTGGCAGAGCTGCGGGCGTCCCCGGGGCAGGTCGTCCCCGCGTGCGCGCGGCGGCCGCTGCGGCGCCCAGAGGAGTCGTCCCGGCTCCGGAGCACAACCGCGGCGCTGGCTGGAACCCACCTGCAAGCAGGTGTTCGTGCCTCTCTTACAGCATTTCACGGACAATAATTTAACCTTAAACTCCCTCCTACACGTTACATTTTTCAAATACCCCTAAGAAATGTGGCTCTTTTCCCAAAATGCGGCAGGACAAAGCCCTGAGATGTTTCTGTCTGCTGCGAGGACTGTGCTAAAGAAGTCTATTTCGTGTATGGTCTTTCATACAAATATTTATTTAAAATATACATTCATTTTCACACCATAACACTTCAGTCTCACTATTGCAGAGATAGCTGCATTTTAAGCGTGTCCGTGTGCGTATGTCTCTGCAGAACGGGGAGCGATGTCGAACTCCGCTCCGAAGTACTCAGCGAGCTCCTTCCTAATTGTGCTTTGTAGCTCTCCGTGGGAGGGTGTCTCAGATTGGAACCACCTTAGGATGCTGAAACAACTTGCGTTGTGTTATGAGGAATTTGTTAAAATAAATTCCTGGGGGAAATGATACGAATTAATTTCTCCCTTTACCAGTGTTTTTAAGGTTGTGGAATTGATGCGTTTACATTTACCCTGTTCCTAACGAAAAAATAAATTCTGCTTTAAAACCGATTTTCATTCCAAAGTGTAAGCCAACATTTTCATACAAAGATTCATCTCACTTTATATCATCTCCAGCTCAAGTCAGTGGAAATCCATAAAGCGTGCCACAACTGTTCAACAGAAGTCGGAATTTCTAAGGGTGCGTAACAGAGCGCTGTGTTCAGGGTTTGAGCCCTGTGACGACACGAAGAAGGGAGGAAATACCCGAGGGCTGATGGATGGAGCGGGGATGGTGCCCAGGCTCAGTTCTACCGTTGGGGTCTCCCAACAGCTGCTTGAATTTGCCTGACCGCATTCGGGCCTCGGCCATTAGATTGCTTTCCTACCGTGGCACCAGTTTAATAACTTGCAGTTTTCATAATATTACAGCTATTGTTTCAGTTCGCTCTGTTGCTGGAAAAATGTAGCAAACTTTAGGAATAACGGCGGTAACCTAAAGCTAGTGATGTATTGAAGCGTTCACAGGAAAGGAATGCCTTATTACATGGTCTTCTCAGGCATCTCGCAGTCTGCTTCACCTTCCAGGCTGGGCCATGAAGGAGGTCCTCTGTTTCTTCCTGATGAACTTCATTTTTTGTGGGATTATCCATAATTAGTGAGGCCCAAAATTTCTGAAGACTGAAATTAGGCAGTTAGAGCAAAGTACTGTCGGTCGAGGCTCTTCGGTTTCCTCGCGCGGTCGGCTGCGGTCCTTCTCTGCAAAATGGGTACGGCAGCTCTCGCCGTCTGTCACCAGCAGGATTGTGTTTAATTCAGACCTTTAAGCATTTGATTCCGTTTAAGCATCCGGCATCCACAGTTCTTTCCTAGGATTTCTGCTGGTCCCTGTTAGCCGCTGTGCGGAATCAGGACTTTCCGCTGATGGCCCAGTGTGGGTTGGAGCAACGGGACGTCCTCTCCGTGTAGGTGGCTCGGGTCACGGGTCCCCGTCCTTTGCTGGGCAGAGTCAGTCGCTCTCGTTCCTACTTTTCAGCTGGAAAAGGCACTCAGCACACCTACTTCAGGGATGTTTATCATCTTCCCTAAGTGTAAAAAATAAAAAGCGCACTTAATCTTTGACAGATATAACCTTTTCTTCCTACTCCACGCTTCCACACACGTACAAGTTAGAGCAACATACCTTTGTTTTGTGTTTTTTTAAGAAAATCCCCCCTTTTTTTCCCCCTGGGATTAATTAAAGCTGTATTTCGATCTGTATATAGAATTGTACCTATGGCTGTATATAGAACTGTATTTGGATATAAAATAGATACTGCAGTTGAAATTGCAGTAAGAAAGCAGAGAAACAACAGGCGCTGCAGAGATTGTAGCGCTGATTAGGAGTGCAAATTAGATTTAGATTTCCTGAATATCTAACAGCAGCTAAGCATTTTTTTGTCCTTTGTGTATGAACATTTCCATTAAAATTTACAAAGGGTTTGAACTGGATTAGACTCCCACAGTCACTTTGAAATAACAAAATACAACTTGGCTGACAGGGGCTGTTTAGAAACCTTTTGCAAAAATTATCTTCAGAAACGTTAGCACTTAGCGGCTACAAAACGTCTACTTTTGCCTTGCCCCCTCTGCCAAGTTCCCTTTTTGTCTTGCCATGAGGAGGATAAATTATCCGACTCGCAGAGATAAACCGCAGAGAGGTGAGATTACTGGAGCTGAATGCTGGAAACTCCCAGCGCTCTGTCCTCCTCTACAGTTTGAATTTAAAACCCCGTTTCTGGCTGTGTCAATCAGTCACTTAATGAATACATTACTAAATGCGGTCGGTTTTTTTTCCTTTCCAGAAGATGCAATTAATGTTTTGGCTTAAGACACCTCGCTTATAATAAACGTATGGAGTGCAGCGAAAGATCTTTGAAGTAATTCGAGGAATTATCTGAAGAGAAAAAGGGCGCACCGTGCATTGCTTTGAAGGGTCGGAAATGCGTTGGCATAGGGCAAAGCGGGGGGAACGCTGCCTTATACACGCAGCCGTAAATGCGGCGCGGCGCGCTGCGGTTGTGCGGCACGTTAGCCGGGGAGCGGGCTCGGGGCGAGCCCGGCGGCCAAAGCCTCTTTTGCCGTTACAGTCGTGGTGCTCTTTTTTTTTGGCCTACGGCTACAAGAACGTGTTCGCTATAAAGGGGAGGGGGGGCCTGAGAGGTTTCCTTCCAGTGAAGGGAAGAGCAGGATTTGCCTTCCGAGAGAAGTTCTCCCGAAGCCGCGGTGGAACGCGCTCTGGCCCAAACGGGAGGGGAGAGAGCAATTTTAGCGATAGGTGGTGACAGTTCCTTTTACTCTTCTTTATGTTCTGCACGTATTAGTTTAGTGGCTGACTCACGGTATCTGTGGGTTTATCTAACCAAGGAGCCTTTCGACAGAGCAATTTTCCCCCTTATTTATTTATTAAGATTTGTGCTCGGAGGATGTGCTGGTGGTGACATTGGAGGGGTCAGGGGCTCAGGGTAGGGGGGGTGTGGGGTGTCCTCTGTCTTTCCCAGACGGGAATAGAGCTCAGGACAACGCCGCAGGGCAGATCTGTTCAGAGCAGGTTAAAGATCAGTGGAGGTGGTGGTTGAACTGGGCGAGACGATAATTTTATATCTCAAATGTAGTCTGTGAGTGGTTTTGTGGATGATGCCCTCCCGGTGCAGTGTTGGGATTGGTACGGGAGACGGTGCGGGATGGGGAGAGGACAGGAAATCTCATTTCAAGCAAAGGTTTTATCCTGGTGTGTTCTGCTTAGCTTTTCCACCCCCTGTAATCTGGAGGTGAATCAAACCTCATAAATAAAGTTTGGCCGTTATGGACATGTTGTGTCTAATTCGGATATTTAAGGCCAGACACTGACTGCGGTTTTCTTTAGGGTCTCTCATATAACGTACATAAAGTCTGTGGTGTCAGATCCCTCTGTCAATGATAATCTCACCCTCTTTCCGTATTTGCTCTGTGTATCTCACCCACATTTTTTCTTCATCTTGAAAATACCCCAGCGTTGCAGTGGGATGCCGTGTGGGTGTGCAACGAATTTACTGCAGAATACGGGGCTTTGACGATAAATTCCTCTTGGCAGAGCCCGGGCGGGCGTGCGCTGGGAAGAGCGCCCCGAACAATGGCACTGCTCTGGCGCAGAGCTCTCCGGTGCGGCGATGGGGCAGACGATAAGCCCTAAGAATTAACTGCGGGATCTCCCGAGCGCCCCGCTGGAGCTTGCAAAGTTCTCGGCCGATTTGCGCTGGGTTCGGGGTCTGGAAAGGAAATGAAACCGGGAGGTTCATGTTTCAAAACACAAACTTTGCACCGCTCTGTTTGGGAGGCCGTGGTGCGAACAGTGCTGTATAAAGGTGGGATATTATTTATAAAACTACCATGAGGAAAGTTTTAGGGCTTTGTAACCAGCTGCAGGTGATCCGATTTGCTTACATTGCCCTCAAATCTGAAAAGCAGACGAAAACGCTGCCGCGTATAACTGCATTCATTTGGGCTGGTTACTGCAAAATGGACGCATTTTGGAAAATCCGTGGGTCGAAAGTGTGCTAGAACCCAAGTACCATTTTTTAATGAGATTGTGTACCTCCTGCCGGGGCCTGATGCGTCCCCCACCTCTCTGGCCCGTTCGGCGTGAGTTCCGCAGACCGTGCGGTGCGGTCCCTGCACTGAAGGGCTTTTAACGCGTTAAAACCGGTGGTGGAATACTCATGTCCGCATCTCGCAGAGCGACCCTGAGCGTGCCTAAAAACATCTTCCTGCCTTGGAGACCCAAGAGCTTTGTGTGCTCTTTGGACGGCGGTCGCGGCGCTGGGCGCGAGGTGCGGGGCGGCCGCTGGCCCGTCCCTCGCAGAGGACACCGTGTCCGTGGCGGAGGTGGCAGCGTAGGCAGCCTTTAGCCTTGGCTCGTGCCACCTCTCCCAGTTCCGACTGGAGAATAAGTAGGTGGAAATCGAGTTTGGTAATATAAAGGTGTGCAAATATTGGGCCGAATTCTCTTCAGTGATATATATATAGTAAATACCTTAAAAAAATGGAATTATGCTTTTAAATGTCTTTTGCTGACTGCGTTTATACCCGTTCATTATAGCCATTTTAATTAATAAATAATGGAAATGATGGTATTGATATTGATGAATTTACTCATAAATAGAGAAAATTTCAATGCCGGCATTGTTGTCATGTGAAAATTTAATGAAGACACTAATTTGTGGCTAGTCAGATACGGGAGGTTTCGTCAATAAAAGGAATAAGAACTACATTTGAGATGAACTGCCTGCAAAGCTTCTGTAAGTCAGGAAATATTCACAATCATGCGCAAAGCCAGTAACTCCGAGTAGTGATTACATTACAAAGTTTGACGGTTAATTCACAGAAACTTGTGAATAAAAAAAAGAAGTGAAATTAATCCAGTAATTCATTACCATTGTGTAACTCTGGGATTTTATTATATCTGGAGAATGTGAGACTTGGCCTGAATACAGAATAACAGTTTACTGGTGAAACGAGTATATGGTAATATACTAATATGCTAGTATGAAATTAGCAAATATAATTTCAATGAGTGCATTAAAATAGAAGTTAGCCATTCAGAAGTTTTCACTGCTGCCTCTGAGTTGGTGTCTCCCTAATAATCAGTTCGTTATTCTGTCACGTTTCCGGGGACCCGGAGGCACGCGGGGCAGGACATCCCCGCTGTCCCCTCTGGCGCCGTCCCTGCCTGGGCTGGCTCTGCGCCGCCTCCGGGACTCCCTCCGGGGCAGCTTTCCCAAGCGCCAGATTCACCTGGAGGGACACGTGGTCATGCAGAAGTCATAGAATCATAGAATGGTTTAGGTTGGAAAGGACCTTGAAGACCATCGAGTTCCAACCCCCCTGCCATAGGCAGGGACACCTCCCACCAGACCAGGCTGCCCAAGGCCACGTCCAGCCTGGCCTTGAACACCTCCAGGGATGGGGCCTCAACACCCTCTCTGGGCAAGCTGGGACAGTGCCTCAACAGGTTGTCAACCTGGTCTTAATCTGTATGCGTGCAACTTCAGCCAATTTATAGATGTGAGTATATATCTATATCTATATCTAAGAACAGATTTTTTTTTCTTTTTGTGTAAAACAATCTTTCCAGCCCTTAATCAATTTCTAAATTCCTTCCAACTTGAGACCAAAGACAAAAGCTTGCCTCTCCACGAAGCCCGGCTACAAGCGTTACCCAGGGTGACTCTATACCCTTCCGCGTAGCCCTCACGGCGCGCAGTGAGGCGGCCGTGCCGCGCGCGGGGCGGGCAGGACCCGCACGGCCGCCTCCGCTGCGCCTCCATTCAAGGGTTAACTGCCAACGCAGAACACAAACAAGAGATGCAAGCAAACAGTCCCCAGCAGAAATTGGACCCATCACTTCCCTCTAATGAAAACCAGATTCAGTCCTACAACAATCATTCCACTGTTCCTAGATACCATTCCTAGCTTGAGAGAAGCATTATTGTTGTTTCTATTAAAAAAAAAAACCCTGAACCCATACGTTATATTTCTAGAGTTGATCTATTTTATCATCTGCTTTTTTTTTCTGAAAAAGGAAAAAATAAAGTAAAAAAGTTTGCCAGGTCTGAGTCTCCAAGCAAAAGCAAGAGGGAGAGAGTTTGCGGTGCCACTGGTCCAGAACCTCCTGTAAACTGGTTCAGACACAGTAACTGGAACGGCGCTGTTTACAGAGGGAGCGTATCTCGCTCTGTTAAGCAAACGTCGTCCTCCCGCTCTCTGCCCCGTTCCTTCGGGTCTGAGCTTCGCTTACACACCAGACTGCGCACCGAAAGGGAGACTTGACCGAAGGAATATTTACTTTATAGTGCAGAGTGGGACTGTCAGATTTAGGATGAAAGATCAGAGTTTTTCTGGACTGGGTCTCGTTGGCCCTTTCATGGGCCAAACCGCTGGTTTCTGATCTCATGAGGCGGATGTAAAGTGACTACGACTGTGACAGAGATTTGTTTTTTTTCCTTAGAAAAAACCCAAGTTTAAACCCGGTCTAGTTTTAGTGGAACCTTGAAAATACAGTTTTCTCACACACTTTGTCTTGAATTTTGAATATTTTTGCCCACCCTCGTTGGGCTCTCGCATCCCTTGTGCCCGTGTTTCTTGCACGACGGACGAAGGCTTTTGTGTGCCTTCAGCTACGCGACCTCGTGGGCACCATCAACTCGGGCTTCAGCAACCTGGTCGGAATATGCGGCGCTGAGGCTTTTCTTTAGCTGTTGGTTTAGATTTCATGCTTTGTAACTGATTTGGTAGAGGATAGAACGGGATTCTGATTTGACTGCAGAAGAATCAGAGTTCAGACTTTTATCGAGCATTTCCTTTAAATAGCCAAATCAACTCTGAGGTCTTTATAAGTCTGTGCTGCCCCGTGCCATCTCTCACCAGTCAGGCTGGTCTTCTGTGCGGGCGAGTAGTTCAAACTTACACAAATATTCCAGTGCTTTTTAAACATGTTCCAAATAGACATTTATTTTGGCTACAGCGATATTTTCCTTTTATTGCTGTTATGAGATTCAACATTTCCAGAAATAACTTCTGAAAGGTGCTTGAGGGTCTTGGATGTAGGTGTTGTCAGATACAGCGGAGAAGTATTTCACAGCGCGGGACGTCTACCAACGTGCATCTTGGAAAGTACGGAGTACGTGTGGGAAACTGAAGTAGTTTATTCGAGAAATTTCTTGTGAGTCATTATGAAACAATATCCTTCCCTGCACCCCGTGGGCTTGTTATTCCGTAAATTGGCTATGTTAGAGTTTACTTGGTGCATCTGATCTTCGCTGACTGATGCTGAGAGGTTTGAGTTTCTGCTGAATAGACTTGGTAGTCGCATGCGATGAGCAGGATGCCGTCTGTGAAGCTTTCTTTTGGGCTTAGGTTTAAGGTGTGCTGTGGCATTTAATGGACTAGCAATATAGGAATCAACAAAGTCTTTTCTGTTCTGAACCTATTGGTGTATTTGCCTCTTTCCATTTTCAAGGGACTGTGTAGACATCAACTAATTCCTATGTTATGCCCATCACAAACCCGAGCGTGAGCACGGCTTCTGGCAGGCAGCAGCGGGTACCGAGGGACGAACTTTAGGGGTTGGGTGTGAACACGCAGCGAGCTCTTCGAGCATTCCGCCCTGTCTTCCTGGTATCTGGCATTCTGCTGGATCCTTCCTGTGGGATCTGCGTTCTGGTACAAGACCCTAAAATTGCCATGAACTTCACGCCGTGGCGGACTGGAGCTCCTCCTACCCAGCGTTTGGGGGTTCTCTAACTGGCCTTGCGGGGAACCACGTAGTTTGGGCTCAGGCAAAAAGAAATTCCACCCTATGCCCATTTCAGATTCAGACTGGTGTCTGCTGCAAACACTCCTTGAATGCTGTACAGTTGTTATTTTTGCGAACGGCGTGGTGAGTTTTTACAGAAGCGTATCACTTAAAGTCATGTGGTGGCACTTCTGTAGGACTGAAAGACAATTTGTAATGCCGCATTTCTGTACATTAATTTTAGGGTTTTTTTTTGCAGAACATTACATAGGTGCTCAGACGTGTACACCTCTATGTCCGGGCGTGTAACGTAACGAACACAGAGTTACGAAGGGCTCTCGCTGTTAGAGCCTGGCGGGCCCGGAGGACTGCGTCACCTCCCGTTCCCTTCTGCCACACGCCGGAATCCGCTGAGCCCGGCCAAAACCTCTCCGCTCTCTTCTGCTCTTGGGGAGGAGTTAGGGATTTGTGAATGTGTGAAAGTATTAGCTGCCAGTTATAACTGGACTCGAGCCTAGAGGAACCCAAATCCTTCAGCGGGAAAGTTTGTAATACATTATCTCTGGACTTGGCCCAGCTTTCAAAACCAGGAAGTATTAATAGGAATAAACGTGAGCACCGTTAGCACTTCCATAGGTGTGATTTATTACCCGTTCTGGTTGCAAAATATTGTCTAGTCTCGTAATCTTCTTCATTTAAATAGGAAATATCATTAATGGATTAGTTTATTGAGTACACAGACCTGAAAGCGAGGGAATTCCTTGTAACGCGCAGCCCGAGCCGCCGGCGCTTCGCGCGGCCGTTACAGCGTCTGCAGTTCCAGCACCCCGTGCCTGCTGCGAGGGGGAGAGAGCCCTAATTTTTCTGCTTCGAAGACGTTTCTGAGCTTTTGGAAGGGAATGAAGTAGAAGAGAGGTTGGAGGGAAGGTGGAGGTTCTGGCGGGGGTGCTGGAGGTGCGCGTGGCCGGAGGGACCGGCGCCGCGGGAGCTGGGGTCGGGGGAGGACTGGAGGGAGTGGGCTGTGTTCAGCGTGGTCTCTTCTGGGCACTCCAAATCCTGGTTTATGCGTCTGCGGATGAAAGTGGATGTGTCATCCCCTGCCTGGCCCAACTCGCCCTGGGCAGAGCGCGAGGCCGCTGGTGGGGTTGAGACGGGGCTGGTTTCGGGTCGGCGCTGCGGTGGTTGCCCCGGGTGTCCGAGCAAATTGTTGGGTCTCTCAAATCTGGTGTGCGCTAAATATTCTGAGGATTGTGAAGATTCTGATCTTGCTGCCGTTTTGTTCTTTCCCAGTAAACGAACAACAAGTTTTCCAGCACTCGTACCTAACTACCTGTTACAACTTACAGGGAAAATTTACTTAAATAAACGATCAGCATATTCTACTGTGATAGGAATAAACAGTTGGCCGGTGAGCATTATATTTAGTTATCTGCTGAGTTTTACTTGGTATCTTACTGATTCACGGAGGCAATGCTAATTGTGCAGGCTTTTTCCATTCCAAGATGTTTTTTTCCCCCTAATGTTTTGCCCCTGCAGTCGGTCTGTTCCCTGTAAAATCCTCTCCTTTCCTCTCCCCCTTTGATCTGCCGGTTAGGGTTCACCTCCTTCATTTTTTGCAATTACCAGTCTGGAGTGAGGATGCCCCTGACCTTTTACCAGCAGTCTGGCAGACACATGGGACGGGAAGCTTGGGTTTTATTTCAGGCTTTTCTACTATTCATCATGGATGGATTACAACAGTAGCAGCTCCAACCGCCGTGGAGCCCTTTTTGTGCTAAAGCGAAGGTAACCTCAGAGAGAGAGGGAACCGCGCAGGCTGGGACGGACCGGGGGAGCGCCCGGCTGTGGTGGGTAATCAGATGCGATAGCCCCTCGTCTTCTATATGTTGCTATACTGGGAAGAATTTCTTTTATGTCAAGTTCAGCAGCAGTTACCCCAGAGCGCAGTCTGCTCTGGAGAAGAATCTATGTGGATGTCAATGCAGCAGATGAGTCATTTGCTCCAAAAAAAGGGGACTTGCTTCTGTTCTGCTGCTGCTTTGCTGCATTCTTCTGCTTTCAGAGTTTTGAGTCTACAGCAGCAGTGGAACAGGCAAAATAAATCAAACTGCCATAAATACTTTGCAAAAGATTAGGCTGGAGCTTGGGATTTCTGTTTGCATTTCCAGGAGATGGGTAGGGTTGTCATAAAGGAGTGCCGTTTCTGCCAGTCTTGAGCGTTGACTGAGCTGTGTTTTTCCCACCCTGCAGAAGGAATGGGGAACGCCGACGCGCTGTAGCTTACACCAGTGCAACTCCGCAATGAGAAGTGGCAGTAACTCTTACTTTCCCTTCTTTGTTTATATAACTTACAAATAACAAAGAAATCGGGGTTTCGTAGCTGGGTTCAGCAGACAGGTGGCTGCCCCGCTGTGTGCGTGAGCTTGCTGTTCTGTTTTATCGTTTCACAGCAAAATGTACAAACCCAGAGAGACACCTCCAAAGAAAGAAAATGCGATAATTCCTTTAGAGGTGCTGTGATTTGTAACAGCAAGAAAAAGTGAAGACAGGTTCGTATGGGAGAGGGAGGGGGCGGGGGGCCGGAGAGATGAGCCAGTGGAATGACATTATAACTTTACCCGCTTGCTGAATGTATCTGCGGACTTAAATGACATCTCAGGGGACAGTATCAAACTTCTAAATTCCATTCATCCATCAGATGGGAGAACAAGACCCGGCTTTCAGTCGGGCGGGAGCTGGAGATTTCTCCTGGAGTAAATGAGCTCAGACCACACAGATAAAGAACGTCTTCTGTTCCGTTTTAAAACATTTCAGGGGAGAATCATCTGTCACTGGGCTCCGGGCTGGAGCCCGTTCAGCTCCGGCGGAGGTGCGGAGTCCGGCGCAACAGTGGCGCTTTTCAGACTCTTTCCAGTCCGTCATTCCCTTTTAATTTCCAGAATTTGCTCCACAGTTTCTCGCAGTTTGAAACAAAGTGCCCCGCATTCGGGGGCTGCAGGTGCCGTGGGCGCGCGCAGGCGTTCCCCGGGAGAGGGCCGGCGGCGTTTCAGCCCGACTGCCTTCCAGAACTGCTGTCTGACGAATTCTATGTCCATTCACTTTGTTCCCCTCCAGCAAGGATCCTTCCATCCCAGCCAAAACCAAACAGGAAACAAACCAAACAGCAAATGAAGTAGATTTTGTACGGGGGGTCAGTTTTCCTGGCCGGGTCCTCAACTCCTCTGTGTCGTCCCGAGTTTTATCTACATTCAAGTGTAATTCGTACTATTAGAATTAATGTATGAGAGTAAACCTGGCAGCGAGTGCAAACCCGGGGTGGACAGTGACCTGTGCTCTTCATGTAGAATAATGAAAGCCCAGGGAAGAACTGAAGCTTCATACATTCGCCTCACTGAGAGCGTCTGTGGTGTGTTCTTGGAAAGTTGTGCACATTTTATTACGGGGCTTGTGCCCCTCGGGTCCGGACAGACCTGCTGCTGCTCCAGACTCTGACAACTTTTTTTCGGTGTTAAAACCTGTTCATTCCCCGGGAAGTTCTGTCTCAGGAGGCTGAAACTAATCCCAGATTTGGTCCATTTTAATGGATATTTTTAACTGAAAGAAAGATGAATTTTAAAATATCAGAAATCCACAGATGGATGCAGAGAAGGATCTTGAACGTGAATCTCCCTCTATCCTTTTCCTTCCCAGTGGCGTTAAGACACTCCCACTTGGGGCTCTCTCAGACTCCCTCGTTTAATATCTCTGTCTCTCTAATTAATGATGGTTTTATTTGGCTGAAGAGAAGTTAACAGCTTTTCCATAGCAGAACGGAAACGCCTGCCTGTGTCTGGAGGAGAAGGGGATAGAGGCAGTGCACAGAGAAAGGAGGAGAAGTCGGTGACCCGTTACCCCCTCCACCTCAGAACGTGCACCCTGAGGGACGGGGATGGTGGACGCTGGCGTTCACACCGCCCTTCTCCCCAGGAAAAACCCTTTGAGCCCGCACCCCGATAGATGGCACATCTCAAGATATTTAGGGGCGGACACCGGGGCTCCGTGGTCCTGCGGGATGGGTGCTCCCGGTTGGCGGATCGTACAGCAAACTGACCTGCTGCTGCATCTGCTGCATCTGCTGCATCTGCCGCATCTGCCGCATGGGCTGACAGGCTGGGAGGTGTCCTGCTGGTGCACGAGGGGGGCGTTGCAGGAGGGGGCGAATGCGCAAGGACTGGGGTGAGCTTTGTGCCTCAGGTAATTGCCCTGACAAGAAACAGTGAGTGTAGAGGTGGAAGAGAAGTTGTTCTTCCAAAACAAACAGAAGAACGTTAAGAGCGAACGTGGTCTCTCTGGCGTCATCCTTAAAGAGAAGCGAAGCCACCAAGGTGGAATGACGTGCCCGCACGGTCCCGACCTGCCAAAACCCGGAATCACTGGAAAACTCGATGTCTGGGTTTTTGTTAAATATTTCATCTTGATTTCCAGAACAAATGAGTTTGGGTAAACTGGAGATAAGGATCTGAAATGTGAAGCACTGGCTCATTTCTTTGAAAGCTGCCATGGAAACATATCCCCGGTTAACTTCCCTATCTACAAAGGCTCAATCAGTACATATGATCCTAATGATTTCCACCCAATTCACAGCTATCTGGGTCAGACACAATTTATGTAGTATCACAAAAGAATGTGTGCCTCATGTATATATAGTATGTTTTTCTGCGCAGAATGAGAAAAATACACTGTGGGGAAAGAAAGGAGGCACATTTGAAGCAAAATTTCGTTTTAATTAAAATAAAAAGCGACTTTTCAAATATGAAATGTCAGGCTGGTTAACCTTGCATCCTGAGTCTGGAAAGATACATTTTCATCTTTGCAGTGCCTTAGTTAGTGGTTCCTGGCACATTACATTAACTAATTTGAGATCGAATTATCAAATTTGCTCATTGCTGCTAGCACTAATTTGAAACCTTACAATAAAGAACAGTTTGAGAGGCAGATGAAAGGTTGCCACCCACAGAGGCTCCAAGACCTGTCCCTGGTGTATCACAGCAAGGTTCGGAAAGATTTGGGGTAATTGCAGTCATGAGCTGGAGTTGATTGAAGAAAATTATACCCCAGTTTTTTACTACAAGCTTTTTTTTTTCCCCTTTTTCTTCCTTTTATTGTGTGTGTGGCTTTTCTTAAATTATGCTGTGAAATACTATTGCGAGGAAGACAAAGTATTACATTTTTAATAACTTTATTAAAACTTCACTTAGAACTCTTCCAGCTTTAATACCACTGAAGTTTCTGAAGGATTCTTTATAGAAGTGTTACCTGCGTTTTCCAAGAGTTTTTAAATTTTATTGTATCTGAGGTTTTTGTCTTGGCTAAACTTTTAAACTTTTTGCCAACAACATGTTCCCGGATTTCCAAATGATGTAAAATCTTTTACGTTCTTATTAGCAAAGATGTACCGGCCCTTCCGAGTCTTGCAGTTTCACGAGCAAAGTTTCTCAGCTGCTAGGTTTAAGAATGACGATTGCGAGCCGAAAGCAATTTTCTGAACGTCAGCATTTCCTAATTGTTACAGAAGTGATGCATCGGTTCCGTGGCTGGCTTGGTTCAATTACCGTCCTCAAAGAACTTGCATTTTAACAAGTTATCCAGGCTGAAGCAGTAGGGGTCCTGAGAGAGGCATTTTCTTTCTGACCTTCCTGAGATAAATAATTAAGATGGAGTCTAGATAAAGATCACTGTCAAAGGTGAGGGGTCAACCTGGCTGCCTGACCTGGGAGGTAGGATTGCCCTTCTTGCAGGAGCAGCGACTTGAAGGCAGCTGTGTGTCAGCGGGAAACAAAAGTTCTGTGCTCCGTCGAATGGGCAGCGCATTGAAAAAGGGGAGATGGGGGAGAAAAGGTCTTCTGTGTACAGTGTATATCCATCAAATGGCGTTCATAAAGAAGAAATGTCCTTCTCTGGCTGAGGTTAAGGGAGCAGATTAGGGGATGGTAACAAGGCTTGAAATTTGAAGAGTGCAAAGGTTAAAATGTTCTTCTAATTTGGAGCCCGTAGGCATACCTGCTTTTAGAGCGGGCTTTTCAGCCGTTTGGATTTTGTTCTGTGAAATAAGTCGTTATCAAACACACGCTTCTGTATCGAACCCTCCCCCGGGGTCTTTGTTACAGTGCGTGTGCGTAGACCCCCCCCGAGCCCCCAGGAACCGAGCTCGGCAGCGGTTGGCGCTCGCTGGGGAACCGCCTGCGGTGGGTACCTGCCGCGTGCCCACCCTTCTCGCTTTCCAACACCCTCAAAGTCCCTTCTCCAGCTGAGACGCGTCCCAAGGAAATCGCAGCAGGATCTTGGATGGGAATCACCTCTGCGAGTTGCGCCGTCGCTCCTTGGAGGGGAGCGTGTCCTGGAAGGAAGGGGGCACGTCCGCCGCCGGGCGCAGGGGGGACACGGCGCGTGGACTGAGCTGTCCCCCCCCGCGCCGCCGCCGCCTTCTGCCGAGCGAGTGCGGCGGCACTGGGTGCCTGTGCGGAGCTGGTCCCCGTGGGTGAAGGTCATCCGCTGACTCTGTAGAGAAAAAGAAGTTTTGTCCAAATTGAGGTGCTTTGGAAGGAAAATCATCCCCCCTTTGCCCTGCTTCCGAAGTTGCGCTGCTGTTCAGTAGACATCACTTCATGAGCCGGTGGTCACTGAACAGCAATTAAATTAAGCTGAAGGTTCAGGAGCAGTTTGGAAATTGTTTATAATGAACTAATCCATTATCGTTAGAGAGCCAGAATGCGAGAGGGAAAAACAGGGGGGGGAAAAATCCACCTCCCCCCTCCCCGTCCCCCTGTTCCTGAGCTCGTTCCCGTTCGCAGCGCTGCGCTTTGGGACACGTTCCCGCCAGACAGCTCCCAGCGTTGGGGTTTGCCCCAGTCACGGCTGCAGACGTGCGTGGCTGTGTCCCCGGGACGGGGCGAACCCGCGCGTCCCAACCCTCCGTCACGCCTGCAAGCGCAAGAAGTGGGCGCGCTGTCCCCATTCCGGGGGGGGGCCATGGGCTGCGCTCCCGCCCTGGGCGCCCCTGCGGAGCCGCGGGGCGAGGGCTGACCCCCACCTCCGGCCCGGGAGCGCGGGGAAAGAGGAGCTGTGCCTTTAACCGTCCCTACCCCATGGCCGCGCTCGGGCTGTTGGAAGGGGGAGCGCTTGGGGGCGAGTTCCAGAGCTCAGTGACAGAGAGGAAACAGGGCCAGGAATAAATGGCCTGTTGATTTACTCAAGTTACATCATTTTCTTCCCCTCAAGAGCCTATAAATCTCACGCTCCTTGTAAAAACAGAATTTAAAAACAATTGAGAGCTTCTGAGACGACCCCATAGCTTCCAGCCGCTGTGGCCTCTGAATATAGAGCTGCCTTTCACAGGCTGGACCACTTGTTTCATATTAGATACTGGGGGAGCCCTGCTTCCAGCTAAGCGGCAGAAGCTGTTAAGATATTTTATAGTCGTCCTAGTGGTTTAGATAACACTCTCCCCATACATATCGCGGGGCTTTAGCTAAATAGCAGGCTTCCTGGCTCGGCCACGGAGCTCAGAGGGTCGTTAATTCACACGTTCAGGTTTCTCCCCTCTTCAATAATATTTCTGATCAAAGACGCCCGGGCTGGCAGAGGTGCCTCTGCTAAAAAGTGGATTCTTCTGATTATTGTACAATTTATGGCCGCTTTGCTCGAAGGGTTTGCGTTTTAAGAAAAATGCTCAATTGTTGAGCTTGCTACGGGGCTCGTTACTTTTGCCTTCGGCCTCACATCTGAAGAGATTTTTTTAATTCAACAGGGATTTGTGGTTTATTATTTTTTCCTTGCTAACGGGATACAACGGGCTGCAGCCCTTTCCGCAGCCGGGTTCATCTTTTGGGTGGTTATCAGCGTTCTGGAGGGTGAAAAGGGGACTTAAACGCAACGATGCATATTTTAATGTTGCGGTGCCCCAGAGGAGCGGCAGTTTTCCACTTCTCACCTCGGAGCAAGATGCTAACCAAGAAGAGCTGGCATTTCATCTGTCGTGATGTTGGAAGCCATGTCCCAATGATAAGTTTTATAATTGTCATATGGGGACGTGGAGTTTCTGGAGAAAGGGCTGCGGTTACTAAAGCTGCGCGGGTCCTCGTTCCTTAATCCGTGGCAGTAAAAGCTCCGGTTCGGAAGTCTCCAGGAACCTTGAGGATACATAAAGGGCTTTGCTCAGTCTGTTTGCAGCCTTTTGCCACCGTCCGTAACAATGTGATGTCTTAGGTGATGGTGTCAAAGAGGCATTTCTTCCCCTGATCCAAGCTCTCTCACGGCTAGCATCCAAGTCTGAACGCCAAAGCCTTAGCGTTCTGCTCTCTCTATTGTGGCTGATAAGCTCTAAAGTGGCTTCTCTACTATTAGGTATGTAAACATATAAAAATCTGTATTTTAAAATACTTTTGGACATACACAGTGAGTGCAGATTATTCCTTTCATCCAATAAAGGGGAGAGTGATGGTTGCTACGCTCGGCTGTGCTGTTACTGGCTACACTTATAGATGGGAGAGTTTGTATTTTACTTATCAAGGGATGCTTTGATAATGATATTGTGGTTAAGTGCAGGAAACGCAGAACTAAATAATGAAACCAGCAATTCCTTCTAGACTGAGGTTTTTTTTTTTCCCTGAGAAAAGAAATAAACATACAAGTTGACATAATTCAAAAATGCTAGTATTTGCTCGTTTCTGGCTCGCCGCCACCCCAGAGTTAGCACAGGGGTGAGGAAGAGGGAATCCCTGCAGGCACAATTCATATAAACTAAGTGGATTTACTTATCATTTATGAAAACAAAAAGAAGGTATCTGATTAATCACTTTGTGGATTGAGGTCTACATCGGGATGGCTTCAGCAGCAGTTTGTCGTGTGCTGTGTCCCCACTACGCTCTGATTCCAATTTGCGCTTTCTTTTTAGAACTTTCCAAATGACTCAGTGGCTGGGTTAAAACATCTGGTGGATGCTCTCCTCCCCAAAGCTTTTAGCCCGATGAAACTCTGTTAATGAAGAAGGATGCCTGTAGACATTAAGACATACATGCTCGTGGAGATGTCAGTTTAAGGTAATATTTGTCATAGAATAGTTTGGGTTGGAAGGGACCTTTAAAGGTCATCGAGTCCAACCCCCCTGCAATGAGCGGGGACGTCTTCAACTACATCAGGCTGCTCAGAGCCCCGTCCCTGAGCAATATGTATGCACACACACACATATGCACGTACATACATATATCTATTTTTACAGTGATAAACATGTACGGATTGTGGAAGTCCCTGCCACTGGAGAACACAGCACTGGGCCCCTAGTGATAGAAAATGTGCCAAACCAGGTGGAAAGCGTGAGGAGGGAGATGAGCAAAGACGCGTGGCTTGGTAGACGAGCGCGCTCTGTCTAATTTCCCTCCGGCCTCCATCAGGATTGTGTCAGGGAGCTGGAACAGGTATTCGGTATTTATGTGAAGGTATGTAGCACGCTTTTTCTCAGAGTAAAAATCTCATTTGTATGCCTAAAAATATTATGGACATAATGCCACCCGAAGATTCCTTAATGCTGGAAACCTCCTCATTCCTCCAGGCAGAAGCTGGTGTGGCCGTGGCTGATGGCTCCTCAGGCAGAGCCTCGGCGTCCCCTCGTTAGGGACCCGAACCTCAGTGAAAGGCATTTGAGGCGTCAGAGTTTCCAGCTTATGTAGTGTGCTGCCTCTGCCTTGTAATGAAATAAAAAGGGGAAAAAAACCTTCTCTTTTCATGTATTATTACAAAATACGCACGTGGAGGACAAGTTACTTGAGGAACTTGTGGCGTGGTGGAGGCGCAGGACGGAGCAGCAGCAGAGGAAGGGTCAGTGTTTCGTACATTCAAATAAGATGATAATTATTGTGGGGCTCAGACTGAGGGCGTTGCTCTGGGTGAGGGTGTCAAATACCAGAGATCGCAAGACTTGACATCGCCTGGTGGAGTGACAGGACCAGAGTCCACTGGAACCGGGCTCTGCCCCTTGGCTCCAGCCTGGTGCCCGTCCGTGAGCCCGGTGACCGGTCAGTTCAGGAGTTAAAAATTGTCGGCCGTCACGCAATCTTAAGACTTCATGCGGTGCTAATTGCTTCTCCAGTCCTCGCTCTATTTTAGTATAATGTCACAGGAATGTTTCATTTTACATAGTGAGGACCACAGTGTGCTTCTGACTGTAACGGCACTTGAAATGCCTGTCTGACACCTAAATATTTAACTAATGTTTTGTCAAAGCTCTCACTCGGAGAATATCCGCAAGGATGCGTTGGGCTGACTATGAATGGCCAAGTCGTTTTGTAATATATGGAGTAAAGCCCTGAGAGAGTAGTAGGGATTACTGCAGGTATTACTCTTGATTTGTGTGTCTTTCTTCCGTATTGCACCCGCACATCATCCATTTTACACAAATTATAGTTTAATCAATTAATACTCCTTGATATAATGGATCCACAGTTTACCCCAGAGAACTCATGTTATAAAACTGATTTTCTGTAAACCCTTTTTAAGGCAATACTTGCCTGTTACAATTTGAAGCCCCGAAATTTGGCACAGACGTACCTTTCTCATTCATTCAGTGGTGTGGTGTCAACAAGAGGTGACACAAAAGGCAGTACTGCCCAAACTGGGGGACAGTCCCTCTAGGACGGCGGTGCTCATATGGTGGGATGCTTCATGAGCTTGTAGTAGAGCTTCATGAGAAGCTAAGGACAAAAAATTCCCAGTGGAGAATAAAAAGTTAGAGTAAACTTCCAGGAGTAATTTGAGCATCTGGAGTCTGCACAATTCCCCCGCTCTGAAAAGAAGACTCTTTCATAAGGAGGAGAAGCGCTTGTAACACGGGTGAGCTCCCGGTCCTGAGCTGCACAAGAAAGCCTGCCAAAAGCTTTTGGGAGCAAAAAGGGCTTTTTGGAGCAAAAATGGCTTTGGGGAGCAAAAATTCTCTGCCAACTATTAATTTTGAACTTGGCTTTGCATTACCCTAACGGCATTGATTTTGCATAGAGATTTGTAGGAGGGTAACATAATCGAATCTGACTCTTGTATTCAGTAGTTAAAGGGACTGGACGTTACAGTCCTCCCCCTATGTTGATGGAATTTGCTTTCTCTTCATTCTCAAATAATATATAAAAAATGAGGAGCATTCTCCGTATATTTTCTGTAACGTAATTACCTCCATACTTTCAGTGCTGTGAAAGGGACTTATTTTTTCACTTGTTTTCTGTTGCCAACATCCTCGTTTGGGCAGCGTATTGGTTTATGTCTTCTGAAGTCACTGAAATGCAGAGGTTTTGTTAGATGCGGTGTTGAATAAACGTTTGATTGAGCAGCTGCGATCTCTGAACCAGAGGGACGCGGATCGTGTACGCGTACTTAGCTCCTGACGGCGGCTGAAGATGCTTTTGGAGCCCGCGCTAATAAACCGCTGCCCCAGAAGGTGCTGTTGGGCAGAGTAACGTGGGGGTTGGTTCCGTAGGGCTGTGGTTTTCCCCTTATGCCAGGGAGGAAGACATTAGTTTACTTGTTTCTGGTGTATAATTACAAACGATGGCATACTCTTTTCTTATGTTCATCCATACCGTATTTGATCTTTTTAAAAATACTTCTATGATTCCTGCGTATGCTTCACTTACAGTTTCTATTCTGAAGTCAGTGCAAACTGCTTTGCGTATGGTTTTGTGTGTAACGACAGCGGCAAAAGCCTTTGGTAACGAATGCAACTCCGGAGCAGCGCAGAGTGTCTCTCTTGTGACTTTGATGCACATCTGGAGTTCTCTTGGGGTCCGTTTTCCTGTCCGGATGAGCCCAGCGCTGGAAACCGGGTTGGATGTGCAGTTCGCAGTCCCGCCATGCGCTGCAGAGTCTGCGGGTTTTCCCTCCCCTTTCCAGAGGGACAATGCCCGTTTCCCCACCGCCAGGAGCCACCCTGCCCACCGGCTCCCGCAGCGTTTGGTGAGCAGGAGCAGGTCCTGAATCCCACTGGGGCACACAGTATTTTCTTTCACCAGGGTATTAAAAAGCAACTAAGAAAGAGACCTCACAGATGCCAAGAGCTGTTGAGCATTGAGTTGTAGCCTCCATGGTGCTTCAGTTCCTCCGCTCGGTAGATAGGCAGCGTTTTTCATGCTGTTTGACAGTTATCTCCTCGGCGGCATTACTGGGCTTATACATCTCCTTTCAGCAGCTCCAGATAGAGCTGACAGCAGGGGGATTCTGTTTTGTCTCAGCGAAGAAAAAAAAAAAAGGTGGTCTTTTGGCAGTAGCCAAGGCCACACTCAAGCACCAAGGGGCACAATGTCTCCTCTGTCTCGGGGAGAAAATAGCTTCTGACAGGAATCAGCTTTCAGTCAACTGCCAGGCATCTCTCATTATGGGAGGCCCGACCTGCGGGCTGCTATGTAGATAACCTGTTATCGTAGAAGATTGAATGCGGAGTTAAATTGCCTCGCGCTGCTGTTCCTGCAGGTTCCGGGGGAAAAAAAAAAAGTAAAATATCATCCGTAGGAAAATTTGTCAAAGTTGAGAAAATGGCAGCTGAAGGAAGGCAGTGCCGCGCAGTGGGTGCACAGAGGGGCAGAGCCCGCGCGGGCTCCACGTGTTTCCGTACGCCGCTCTGGCGCGGTTAAGGCAGAAAAGCCGATCGTGTACGATTTCGGTTTGTTGTAACAGGCAGCGCTGCGTTGGAATGAGCTTGTGCGGAGTACGAAGCTGATATTTGGACTTTTTAAATTTAAATTTAAATTACAATTTTCTGATTGTAACGTGAAAAGTCTCAGGGACTCACTGTGCGCTGGAAGTCGGTGGGTCAGCCCTTGGGACGCTCTGCGGGAACGGGTGTAGCTGCTTGGGAAGCAGAGGGAGGAGAAGGGAAGGACGCCCTTTCAGAGGTACCGTAGCGCTGGTACGTTCTTCTTGCCCCACTCTGCACCGAAGTTCTGTGTTCCTGAGGTGTTGCAGAGGGGCATCTCCTCCGTGTTCGTTAGACGTGGGGCACGCAGCCCCGCTGATAACCACAGCCCGCCGTGCTTCGGCTCAGGCACCTGAAATACCCCGGCGCTCTGAAAGGAAAACCAACCCAAAACACAGAAAGCAAAAGTTCTTGTGGCTTCTGCATGATCACTGGTGAACACAGCAGTGCCCTGTGATGGCTAGCTGTAGGCCAGCCCTTCCTCAATTCGCACTAGCCGCAATCCAAGCATTTTCTTTGCATCTGGTATGAGGGATCAGCTGCTGCCCCCATTTCACTGAGCCCTCACCCGCACACCCGTGTGTGCACCGGGAATCATTTTTCATGAAGGCCATACACAATTAGGGCCAACAAAGTTAGATGGGCCTATTACAGCAATTCTGTTTATGCTGACAATAAGTTATTTGACCTTCAGGCTGATCATGTTTCTGGTACGGAATAGATCAGCTCTCTGACTTACGCTGATAACGGGAAATCCACTGCATCGCCATCTGGGATGCCGCAGTTGGACTGTGTTCAGAGGCAGAGAAGGAGCATCAAGGAAGGCTATCTCACCTTAACAAAGCTTTGACATCCTCCAGTAAAAATGTCTTGAAATTAGGACATTTTTCTTTCTGCTGGCTGGGAGAAAGGTCTTTTGAATAATTCATTCCAGATTAACCATCGTAGCTGTTTGTTCAGGCTGCCTGGAAAGGTGATAAACCAATTAAGAGGGGATGAAAGTGAAGCTGAAAGCTTCTGCTAATCACCTGTAGATGCAGTTGAACATTCATAAGTCAAACTGGGATGCTTTAATTACAGCAGCATTTTGAAAAATGTGTGCCATATTAATCTCACCGGAAGCGTTCTTCCAAGCTCTTCCTTCAAAGGCTCTGATTCTTCCCAAATGTTTAATGTAAAAGGGATGTCCACTCACAACTCCTGTGTGTGCACTTGGATGAGGCTTTGAAAGGAGTCTGGGTTTTGCGGGCAGTGCAAGAAGGTTTTGTCAGTGTAAGGAGTGATGCTTCATGAATGGAAATTCGATTTCCAGCTGAAGAGATGACCTCTAGCTGGCAGTCAGGACTTCAGCGTTACGTTCCTCGATCTCTCTTTTATTCTGTGATTTTAAGCAAGTAATTTCTCTTTCTTGTACATATTGCTACGGGATTGTCAGGGAAGGGGAGATGCTTTTGAGGTAGTATTTATGATTTTCTGTCTTCATATCGAAGTAAAGGAAATAACTGTGGAGGCAAAGAAGTTCCTTTCTTCTGCCGTGCCTCCGAAAGGACCTGTCCGAAACCGTTGTGCCATGGGATCGTACTTGTATCAGTTGCCGCAGCAAATGTCTGTTCATCGCTCTTGCCCCTCAGCCCAAGTGTCCGTTGCTCCTCGCACCCTTGTCTTGATCTTTTTGCACCCCCTGCCTCGGGGTCTGGAGCAGTTACAAAAATAAAGAGGAGAAAACACACAAAGCTCATCACGAGTTCAAAGGACCAGAGACACTTTGTTGAATGCAGGCTCTTTGTGCTATCTTGTACATGACATAGTTTGCTGAACAATTTGGTGACTACTGTACACTGTCAGCTCTCACTGTCCCGCCATGGGACACGGGGACCTCTGAGCGCGGTAAAGAGAAATGCTTTCATGTCACTTTTATCTGACACTGGACGCCTGAGACAAGTTTACAGAGGTAGCACTGAATTCTTTTTAATAACTAGTTGTGGGATCCTGCACGGCTTTCCTCGGGTGCGTGGGTACTCTCCTCTTCCACCGGGTCACTCATCTGAGGAAGGACGGCACCGTCCTGTAAGGTCACCCAGCCCGTGGAATGACTGCCTTGAGGAACTGTTTCCTCCCGTTACCCAGGTGACTCTGGGTAAGGCAGGAGGGGGAACTTAGAATCATAGAACCGTAGAATAGTTTGGGTTGGAAGGGACCTTTAAAGGTCGTCTGGTCCAACGCCCAACTTCATAGAATCATCATAGAATGGTTTGGGTTGGGGGGGGGCCTTAAAGGCCACCCAGTCCCCCCCCCTGCCCTGGGCAGGGACACCTCCCACCAGCCCAGGTTGCTCAGAGCCCCGTCCAACCTGGCCTTGAACACCTCCAGGGATGGGGCAGCCACAGCTTCTCGGGGCAGCCTGTGCCAGTGCCTCACCACCATCACAGCCAAGAATTTCTTCCTGATATCTCATCTAATCTATGTTTTTCCAGCTTGAAGCCATCCCTGTCCCGGCACGTCCCGCTCGCAGGGCGCCGCGGCGCGGAGCCGGGGACAGGAGGGTGGCATGGGGAGGTCCCAGGGACTCTCCGGTGCCAGGCTGGCTACCTGCCTGTGGCCCAGATGGCCCATCCGTGGTCCTGCCGCACGCGCGGGTGTCTCCTGCGGCGCCGCGCTCCCCTGCGCTGGCTGTGCCGCTTGCCCGTGGCCGGCACCCTCCTGCCTGCCCTCTCCCACCCTGCCCGCTTACCTCACAGTGTCACTTTAGCAGTAAGATATATTTTGGAAGAAAACGTAACAAAAGTTTTAGTAGCCGTAAGTATGAAAAGCAATTTTGCTATTAGGTGGGGAGTTTTTGTGTGTTTTTAATTTGCAGAATGTTAAGTAGAGCTGAATTATGGAAGTCCGCTTGTGCGTAAGGACAGCGCGCTGCCCCTAAGCAGGGACGGAGGGCAGAGCGTGAGCACGTGGGGGTAACGCGTTCTTTAAATATGGGCTTGTAAAAAAAACCACCACAACCCCCAAAATCCCTAGGCTTCTGAAGGCAAATAGTTAATTTTGAAGGGTAGAAGTTTAAATGTTGTCTCACATGGTTTTTCTCCCAAACCATTAACGTAACACACCTATTTCTGCCACTTTAAATTTTCCCGGGCACTCATGTTGGAGTTACCTTAATTGTCTGATGTCCTTTCCCCACCGAAGCTTCTCAGCTCAAGTGGTGTGGCTGTGAGACTCGATAAACCCCTCTCAAAGCCAGGCGAGGTATGAACGTGAGTTATGATAAGGGCTGTTCTGTAGTTGCGTCTTCAGCGGAGCAGCCAGTCGTTTGACGGTCGCTTTGAATTTGGGGCTTCAGCGAAAGGGAAAATTCACTGAAACCAACCATTTTCATTGCTGAAAACACTCACAGTTTGAAACGATTCCGATTTTAGTGCAAACACCCTCCTAAGATCTGTTTATAATGGGTAGATTGTTTTAAAGGGATTTTGCAGATCGAGATTCGCCGTATTCAGCACAACAAAAACATATCGGAAGACGGCGCTTCTTTTATTCTTTAAAGACACAGAGCCAGAGGACTTTGTCACCTGTTAGCTGCCCGGCAGAAAGAAAACCCTGTGTTTGCAGCAGTGATTCAGGGTCAAGAGGTAAGGAGATAAGGCCCCTCTTTTGTGAATGGGAGCTTGACTTTCAGCGAGCAGGAAGCGGGGATGAATGCGGGAGAACGGCCGGAGTCAGGATGGTGAAACTCCAGCCTGCTCTCATCTGATAAGAAAGAGACACTCAACTTAACGCTGACGGGGCGGCTCGACTCGGCGGCGAAGGAGAAAGGCAGCCGCTGGCCTGCCGGGGTTTGTTTGGCGTATTTACAATCAGAGCAATAATATCATTGAGCGTTCGTGGGCAGGAATAGCGCTGACCCCTGCTCCCCTCGCCCCCACGCTCTCCCCGTCCCCGACCGCTTGCCTTGCTGCACCAGCCCCGTGCCATGCTATGGTTGAACATCAGGAAGAAGTTTTTCACTGTGAGGGTGGTGAGGCACTGGCCCAGGTTGCCCAGAGAGGTTGTTGAGGCCCCATCCCTGGAGGTGTTCAAGGCCAGGCTGGACGTGGCCTTGGGCAGCCTGGTCTGGTGGGAGGTGTCCCTGCCTATGGCAGGGGGGTTGGAACTCGATGGTCTTCAAGGTCCCTTCCAACCTAAACCATTCTATGATTCTATGATTCTGTGCTGCGGGAGGAGCCCGCGCCGGGGTCCCCGCGTCGGGAACGGCCGCCCGCTGGCTGTGATAGCACCGCGAACTCCATCTCTCCACCTTAGGCCTTTTTTTTCCCTTTTTTGTAACATTCTGAGTCTGAAGGAAGACACGACTTTGGGTACTACAGGCAGAGGTTTGAGAGGGAGTTTTCAGAAATCAGTCCGTAGGTTATCCCTGCGGAGTAAGAAGCTGTGGATGTCGGGAAGAGCCGTGTATGTCGCTCCGAGTACCAAACCCGTCCTGCCTCGGGGAGGGCAGTAGGGCTGAGCAGAACCCCGGAGGGCTGCGGGGTAGCAGAGGGCGCAGAGCCGCCCGGCTGTCCCGGAGCCACCGCCTGCCCACTCGGGTGCCCGCCAGGCTGGGACGGGTCCCCGCGGAGAGCCCACCCCGTGGGCTCTGGTCCGCTGGGCACTGCGTGGTGGGTGAGGAGGAAGGGTGCAGGGGCAGCTCTCCCTCCCCTCCTCTGCCTCCCAACCTGCGAATAACACAGCGTTACTTCAAAATCTATAATGTGATTTCAGTTTTTTCCTAGACTGTGTAAATGTAATTAGAATTTGCCTGCATCAAGCAGCAGTTCCCCCAGAAAATCATCAATTAATTGATTCCAATTACCCGTAATTGTTTCTCATACATTTCAATTAGTCTGCTGTGTTGTTACCAGCAGTACCAGTCAATTATACAAGTAATCAACATGCCTTTAATAACTGTCATGAAAAGAAGTTGTGAAAAAGAGTTTCGGGAGGAAGGACAACATTGTGGACGTCAAAAAGTGCCTATTACACTGATTTATCGTTCAGCTGCAGTGATTTCCAGAGACAGAGCAAATAACCAAACTGTACCAGTCAGATGTCATTAGTAGGCAAAGGACGCGGAACCGGAGCTGCGGGAGGGCACCGCCACATCCCTCTTACTCCGCAAGTAATGCAAGCGGTTAAGGCTGAAAACCAAACCGCCTTACTAGTAATTAACATAAAATACATTGTCTCATCACCCGTGAAGGGCGATTGTATTTATTTTATAAAAAAGGAACTCAGGTTTGCAAGAGGAGCGCAGGGAGCAGAGTTTCGATCGTGTCTGGCGGTGTTGTGTTCCCCTGTACTGTGCCCGACCATACCAGTCACGGCGATCTGTCGGAGGTGTAACGCTAAGCGGATGGCGGCTTTGCAGACCTCCAGCAATTTAAAAAGCTCAAATTCAAACCTAGTTGAATGGAAAACGTTTCTAAAGCCATTTTTATCCAGCAGCTTTTAGCGTGGTCTGTCCCTTCCAGGTTTCTGTTGTAAAAGGATTCAGTGCGTTCACACAGAACTTCACCTGCTCGCTGCAAACCCCTTCATTTCATACCCGTTTCACATAAACCATTGCAGCCGGTGAACAGAACAACCACTGCTGTGTGCCACTGGGCACAGGTTTTCGTATTTGGAGCGGCTGTCCCAGGCTGTGTGTCTCTGAAGGATGCTGCTGCCCCACGTCTGCGTGAGGCTCCGTGAGCTGCGAGGTTTCGTTTTACAGCGTTTTGAGGCTGGCCCGCCCGGCGATGAGCAAAACGGGAGTTATTGTGCAGCTTCTCTCAGGAAGCAGTCCGCGGCCACCGCGGGACTCGCGGCGGGAGGACGCGTTCCCTGCTGCTGAGCACACCGGGGCCGAGCACGCGTGTCGCCCGCTGATGTAACCAGAGAGGGTAGGAAATATTTCTGCTGAACTCTCCTAATGCCAAGGCAGCAACACTTGCTACCGGTCCTTCTTCCATCTGTGGGGCCCTTTGGAAATAGAGAAAACACTTCTCAGAACAGCGTTGTGCCATTCGAAAAGGGGTTTCCCCTTTGAGTGGCATCAGCTTGCCTAAAATTCTGTAGTCTTTTTGTTGGAACTCTTTTTGGCTCAGCGGCAGTATGGGCACAGCGGCCCACAGGCTGAGCGTTGGAGGGGTGGTCCAGAGCACAGCATCCCCTGGGCACCGAGGCCCTCTCCTGCGCGGGGACGTCGGCACTGGAACGGCTCAGTGTCCTCTCAAGGACAGGTTTTGGCCCTGCCCGGTCCCCTCAGCAGCAGAGAACATGTCTAAAGATATATTAACTTTCTGACCTTAAATTATTCTTATGTTTGTGCCAAGTCCTTTGAATACGTGAAATGATCCTTTAGACTCAGAGGGAGCTGGTCCGTGAGAAAGGTGGTTTCTCAGTCGCACCTCCATTCGTGAGCAAATTACTTCAAAATTATTCAACAGCAAAAGCAGCTGAATGCAGCCTCACAAGAGCCAAGCAGCTCCGCAGACCTGCGGCTGTTAACCTGTAAGTTTTGACTTTAGGAATCTGTGGACAAGTTAATCTAAAAGGAAATTCCAGTGGAAAACGGTGCAATTTGCTGAACGTGTCGCGTGAGGCCGTTTCACCGCTGATTTACAGGAGGCGCTTCCAAGAAAAGGGAAATGCAGGTCAGTTTTAAAGATTAAGAGAAACGTTAATATTCTTAAACATCAGCCTCAGCAACCTTTAACTTCGGCACTAATCTCACTCCGTATCTTTTGCAATATAACCCCATTTATTAGATTTATTAGCTCCTCCAGGTTGTACCTGAGCGCAGCACGGCATCCCGCCCGGCCGGTCCCCTGCCCCAGGTGGCAAACGTCTCGCGGCTCTGCCCCTGCCGGTGATCCATACGGAAATCCGGAGGACTGACAATTCAGAGATTTCCCAAACCGATAAAGCTAATGAAATAATTAACAGGAGAAGTATTGAAATGATTGTAATAGATATTTCCGTATTGATTAGAGTTGTGGTTTTATTGCGATTATTTAAAAATCGACTCTCAACTGCAGCAGCAGCTTCTGCTTTCTGACGTTCTTCGAGAGCTCCTGGAGGTCCGTGTTTGCGCAGAGCAGTGGGTTTTCCGTGTGTTACTGCCTTAGCAGGAAGCGGTGGGATGGCGCCTGTGAGTAGCTGTAGGTGCAGGGGGTGTTAGGGCTTGTGGCACTAGCGATGCCCGAATGACTGCAGAGGAGAAATGATTCCCGTTTCTTCCAGGTCGGGTAATTTCCGTGCCTGGGGTATGGCTGAGAAACGGCAAACTCAGACTGGATTCGCTCGTGAGTCGGTTACCCCTTAGGAATTCTGCAGTATTGAAAAATTGTTTTTCACTGGTTTTGCTTTTAGAGCGGAGGTAGGAAAGGAAGCTGCATTTCTTTATTGGTGGTGGCGTTATTGTTGTTATTTACCCATTTGCAGTCGTTTTCTGTCTCCACGTCTCTATCACTGCCTGGAAGAAGTGGATGGAGCTGGCTGGCATTGGCCAGTCCTCTTCTGACTAATTACAGAATTTCCCACTGCGGTCGTCAGGGGAAAGCCGGCCAGATCGCTCCCGCCGCTGCGGCACGAGACTCGGCTGTGAAGTCTGAGAAGAAAACGTCTACATTCTGAGTATACTCTCTAGATTTGGACAGCACTGAAAAATAAAAAGAGGCGGTATTCGTGCATCATGCTTTAAAAAATTCCCTTGTGAAGGTGTTCTTCCTTAGCTGTAGTAGCTTACGTGTGCCACAAACGGCTCTTGCAGGTGCTCGTCTGATTCTGATATAACGCTTAAAAAAGTCACTGAGGAGTAAAACAGGATTCCCGGGTTCTGCTCCGGGCTCTGTGCTGCCCCGCGGCGCCGTGCGAGTCGCTAACCCCGCGGATACCCTGCTGTCTCCTCTCTAGCAGTGTTAGCACACGTCAGGGTTAAATGTTTATGGTGTGCTGAGGTATCCCTAAAAAAACAAGTGACACTGATCCTGGTAGTACTGTTATTCCCATTATATGTGCTTATAAACTCCAAATTCGGTTACTTCGAGCCTGTTGTGCCGGACATTGCCAGAAAATCCACATTGCCGGAGTATGTCCCGTTGCCAGAACAGCCATTTTGCAGCAGACTGCTGATATTTATCTATTTAATAATTAGGTTAACTATTTTTTCCATTGGAAAAAGAATCATGTAGAATCTAAATATGTATAGTGCTGTGCAGAGACAGATTTTTAACAGGTTTCTAACTGTCATAATGTAATAACCACTAATTCAAATAGGTTGTGGGTAAGGTGAAAGAAAGTATTGGGAATGTAGTATTTTGAATGTTGTCGGAAGAAAAGCGTCGCTGAGGCTACTCGGTGTGGCTTGAAAAAGCCCATTATTCAGTAAAGTGATAACAGTATCTGTGATTTAATTAATATTGGTGATTTTTTGATGTGCCTGGCCTCCATTCTCAACAGAGTAAAGATGTAGCACCGAACAAAGCGTGGGGTCCTTAGGTCAGGGACTGTCACTATGGAGCTGATATCAGTTACAGAACAGACAGGGACAGATTTCGTTTATCTGACACTGAGCATTGTGCTGGAAAAGTTGGCAGTGCTAATAATTAGAGATGTGAGTGCTCGCTAAAGAAACCCTGCTTAGCATGTAATCAATCTTTACCAAAAAAAAAGAAAAAGAGGAAAAATGAATCAGCCCACACCTGCGAGGTTACGGGGGACTTAAAAGGAATGGGGAAAGAAGAGCTCCCGTCTTAGGCAAACACTGGGCGCTTTCTGAGCGTTCTGACCACAGCTCTGAATATTTGAGAGAAAACAATCCGATTCGCGTTTTCGGATCAATTCCCCGCGCTGCTTTTGCTTGCGGGTACCGGCGGCGCTTTGGGGTGTTCTCCCCCCCCTCGGTCCCCCCCGCGCGGCTCAGCGGCGGGGCAGGAACAGGACGCAGAAACATGGCGGTGAGGTCCAAATTTTGTCACGTTTTAGCCCTTAGGCAAGTAAAGGGGGAAGGGCGCCCGACCCTCCGGTGGGGCGTCTGTGCCGCCGCAGTTGGTTATGGCCGCTGCGCGGGCAGCAGTGCACCCCTCCGGCGGCGCAGCGCGGTGCGGTCCCCTGGCTGGCGGCGCCGCCGAAGGCTCGCTGGCACCCCGCTCTGCCTCGGGAAACCTTCTCCTGCCCCGCACTGTCGATGAAATCCGCGTTCCTTGCTCGGTACGGAAAGATCCTCGGTGCGACGGGGGCACGGTCTTGTTGCAAAGTTCAGTGCTTGCAAGCAGGTACAGCAGACAAACTACTCTGAATTTAGTTCCCGAATTTCAGCCCTCTGCCCCCACCAGCAGTACGCTTGTGAACTCTTCATATTCATACTCTGCCTCCCAGCCATCCCTCTTCATACCCATGGTGTGAAAATTAAAAGTAGGCTAGTGAGGCATAGATATGCACTTGCAAAGTCTTTTAAGTTGCTAAGAAAATACCAATCCAGGCAAAAGTTTTTGCCCTTCCCAGGCTTCAGCTTTAAGAGGCCGTTGTATCGGAGATTGTCTTCAACATTCCCTGAGAGAATAATTATTTTTGGCAAACTTGCATCGATCCAGTCTAACTTTTCAGCGGTGCGCTGGGCACAGCAGGCATCCTTTGCGCTCTCTTCTATGTCTTCAGGAAATAAAACTGACAGAAAACTCAATAAACCAACTGTTTTCCCATTGATCATATTTTGATTCAGAAAATTCTGCGGGCGGCACGGTGCTAAATTATTAACTAAACGTCATCATTCACAGGGGACGTATTCTTTCGGATGCTCTTTAGAAAAACGAAATGACCCTTAACATTTAAGAGACAAAGGAACATCATCAGCTAATGAAAAGAACTCCCATGAAAACAAATTGGAATGCGTAGTTGAATTCAACATAATTGTGCAGAAGAGGCGGAGGCCGTAGGGACAAACCCGCACCTCCTCTGCGAGAGCCTCTGGCGCCGCCTGCGCACGGTGCAGAGCTCGTGACGCCGCGCTGCGCCTGTAAACCTGCCCGTGCTGCCGGCTGCCGGCCGATCCGTGGGCTCACGCGTGCCCGCGGGTGGGCACACACGTCACTCGCGCGTGTGGCTGCGGTGACACCGCGCAGCGTCTCCGCGGAGTGAATGCCGGCGGAGGGCGCAGCCTGGCGGTGCGGCCCCTCCAGAATCGGCTGAGCTGCCCTGTCGCTCTGACTCATAAGGCCATGCGTGGCTGTCAGGTAATTATGTATGTATTTTGACTTCTAATAAAGGCTGTATTAGGCCCTGGAGACATTCGACATAATTTGAAAAATATGACATAAAAAAATTCCCACGTGTTGTAATGCCAGAAAGCCCACGTCCCTCAGTGGGAATGGAGGTGACGAGAAAAAGAAAAAATACTTTCACGTTGAGGTAATAATTCCATAACGCTTTCACTTCTGTGGCCGTGCAAAAATAATGATCGGATATTCTTTTTTGGTCTCTTTGTTTTTCCTTCTGGGAAGAAAAGAAAAGTTTCGAGACGAAGGAATCGGAACAAAAAATTGTGTTTGTTACAAAGTGAAATGTCATTTGGGGACCGGGTTTTCGTAACGGAGATGTGGCCAAAAAAGAGTGTTGGCGTTTCACAGTGATTTCTCCTCGGAAGAGTCGCTGTCAAAGGCGGGCCGGCTCTGTTGCAGCGTGGTCTGACGGCAGATACGTTCCCAAAGCTGTCGTGTGCAGCGGGACAAGTGTGTGACACCCCAGGGCCACGCTGGAGAGCACCAAGAGACCTCCACGTGCTCCGCTATGGGCACGTCCAGGTTCCGGAGCGCTGCGGAACACGGGCAATTAATGACGAACCATCCGAAGGAGACGGACGGTGATGAGTGCCCACTTTCATAGAATCATAGAACAGAATCATAGAATGGTTTAGGTTGGAAAGGACCTTGAAGACCATCGAGTTCCAACCCCCCTGCCATAGGCAGGGACACCTCCCACCAGCCCAGGCTGCCCAAGGCCACGTCCAGCCTGGCCTTGAACGCCTCCAGGGATGGGGCCTCAACAACCTCTCTGGGCAACCTGGGACAGTGCCTCACCACCCTCACAGTGAAAAACTTCTTCCTCATGTTCAATCTAAACCTGCCCTCTTCCAGTTTGAAGCCATTCCCCCTCGTCCTATCACTCCATGCCCCAGTAAAAAGTCCCTCCCCAGCTCTCCTGGAGCCCCTTTAGGGACTGGAAGGCCGCAATAAGATCTCCCCGGAGCCTTCTCTTCTCCAGGCTGAACAGCCCCAACTCTCTCAGCCTCTCCTCAGAGGAGAGGTGCTCCAGCCCTCGGAGCACTTTCAAACTCCCCAAGCAGCCGCCCAGGGCAGGGCTGAGCGAAGCACCCGGGGCCGCCGGGGGACTGGTCGCGGTGGCCGCAGTCCATCCATGAGCCGCTGCTGCCTCCGGAGCGCACCGAGGTGTGGTGACCGTCTGCGGCGCCGCAACAATACGGGCTCTGTGACCCACTCGGCTGTTTGTGCTGGAGGAGAACCTTCTTCGAGCAGCGTGATTTTTACTTTCTTTTTCAAAAATTACTTTTCCTGGCGTGTCGGATATGGCAAACGTTTATCGGGTTTTGCTTTTGTTTATATCATTTGAGAAAAGTCATTATGATGTTCCTGGTCAGTTTAATCCATGCAAAATATGTCAGCCCGATGTGTTTATGTTTTCTGCTCCGCGCGTTTAGTCAGCCTCTGTTACAGCTTTCAGCAGGACACGGAGTTTTTCTGGCAGCTCATGTTCTGACATGGTGTTACCCAGCAGGGGAGAAATAAAGGGAGGATGTTTAGGTTAATGTGGTTTAATAAAAGATCTGGTTTTAAGTCTGGAAAAGGCATAGAGAAGAGTCTTTATCCCAGTGTTGATTGTAAGGGATCCCGTAGTCTCCAGACTCAGTAACAGTTTTTTGGATGCAAGAAAGTAATACGGGAGATGGAGCGATCCCTCATAGTTTAGCTGTTGGGAACGGAATTGTCGGAGTGGTGAATTTCCCAGCGGTGACACCCACAGGCTGATCTTCCCTCGTCGTGCCGTTAGATCATTTACAAAAGAAAAAATGTAACTGGGAACAAGATGCTCTTTTAAAAAAGCAGAGAATAAAGGACAATGAGAAAAAAGATAACCTGCGAGTCGGTATGCAAACTACATCTTAATACTCCACAGACCTTAAGGTGGTAAGAACAGCACCCCATATCATTTAAGACAAACTGTGTTTTACCCGTGGTGCCACAGACAGAATGTGCTCCCGAGGAGGGTTTCAGCTGCAGTTTTGATGAGCTGTTTAGCTCATCCCCAGCGCTGGGCAGAAAACGGGCAACGTTAGACAGATGTTTTGCGATAGGGTACCAGCTCTCAGGGGCTTCGCTTGTTTGTTTGTTTGTTTTCAATTCTAAGGGGTGAATTCGCTTAGCAAAATCTGGCGTTTGTCTGGTGCAAAGTGTTTATGTGGTCTGGGGGTTGCGGTGACTGCAGTGGTGCTGTGTGTGATAAGAGATTACGCAATTCTTACGCACTGGAACTGTGTTTTCAGTTTTCCATCTGTAGAATGGGAATTTCAGGTTTTATCCACCTCCTGTAATTACTCCAGAATGACTGCTTCTAAATCAAGCCAGAGAAAAGATTATTAACACACTTTTATAGATGAAGTGTTAAGAAAAAAAAAATAATCAGAGAACCTTCCTGAAGCCGCAGAGCGCGTCAGTGGCACAGCAGGACACGTGCCCCGGCTTCTTGTCGTCCCGGCTTCTTGTCGTCCCGGCTTCTTGTCGTCCCGGGCCGGTGCCTTGAGCAGCGGATCGGCTTTCCTATTCATTGCTCGAAATAGAGCGGGCTCGCCAGCTGCGGGCCCGGATAGCGAAGAACGCGGGGTATTGTTCCTATCGAGGTTTGATGGGATGCGCGATCTTTTCTGTGGCCGTCGCCTATTTTGGGCCGCGGAGCGCTCCCGGCGCAGCCCGCAGCCACCAACACGCTCGCAGGGTGTATCGGGTTATGTTGACTGCGATTTAAGTCCGAGGAATTTTTCCGTGCCGCCTGGGTTTGTTGGGTTTTTTTATTTGAAATACCGTTGAACAGCCCTGTTTGAGTTACTTTGACATATGCGTGCCCACTGTATGATTTGGTTTTAACAACAGCAGCAAAGTGTGCAGAGGGTTCTCTGAAAATACGTGTGCCGTGACGCGAGAGCCGCCCGTCCCCGCGTCCGCTCCCCGCCACGTGGAGCGCTCCGTGTACATCAAGAGGAACGCGCAGCTTCTGCCGTGTAAATGTGCCATTTTCCTGGCAAAATACGCCTTTTAAAAACCATCTTTAGAAGAGTAATATTGGGTAAAACGAGGTAAGATATTCTGGCATCGTATTAATCTCCACCGCAGCGGGCTGGGAGCTGCTCTAGTTTGGGTGTGCTGCTTTTTCTCCCGGTATGCGGTTTGTGAGATGCAAAAGAAGGATTTTTATGTAAAGAAATTAGGAGAAAATACTGTTGCGATTTTCAGGTACAGGAAGAGAATGCCACTGCCCAGCCACCAGGAATAAGTCTGTATTTTTGTAAAAGAAGGGTACTGGACCTTGCTGGTGTAGCGGCGATGCGGGGAGAGCAAAGCAGCTGTGTGCTGGATGCGGAGTGATGGAAGCGTCCCAGTAGCTTTGCTCTGAAATTACAGTAATAATTCTTAAATTATAGCAGTCAGAAGTTAATGTATTTCTGCTCAGTATTGTCAGTGGCAAACCAAAGCCCATTAATTTCCCACTCAGTGTTTGTTTGAGAAATCATCCCCTGTCAGCTGCTGCTGGTGAACTTGTCTCCTCGCCGCATTCCTAGACATGCTCTCTGTCTCCCAGCGAGGGTCCTATCCCTGCAGGAGATAAGATACAACCGGTATTCACTATGAGGTGTCAACGGGCTGCTTTATGACACATGATGAGTGATAAAGGCTGTGGAGAGGTGCTGATGTGGCCACATTAGTTAATGAGGTCATAGCTGAAGTTGCTGCCCCACTGATAACCTGCAAATCCAAATAATGTGAAGATATCAGTGGGGTGTTTAGAAGTCCTGTCCCCGTATTCTCTTGCTGTCCATCACATTCAAGCACCCAATCAAGAAAAAAAAAAAAAAAAAAAGACGATGCCTCCAAAAGGGTAACGCTCATTCTTTCTGCGGCGCCCAGCGCCGGTCCCAGCGCCGGGAAAGCGGTGCGATACACGAAATTTCTGCGCAGGCTCAGCAGAGTGCTGGGGTAGAGAGCCCCGCGCCCTTTTGTGTCTAAGAAAAGAATTGTTATATTGGATTAATAGCTCTGAATCTGGTTGAAAAGCGGCGCTTCAGCTCGCCTTGTGCGGAGGCTGTGGAGGGTGGTCGGTTCGGTTCAAATACTCTATGGCTTAACGAAATCCTTTCCGCCACTAAGCACATATCAAAGAGTTACTGTCCTCAGACAACGATCTTTTTCCTTCGTGATTCTAAATATGTGAAGGGAGCATTCCTCACCAAAAAGAGCGCTGGATTTCAACAACAGTATTTTTAGCGAGGAGCGGAGGGAGTCTCCTGCCGTTCCCGCGGAGGCTGCGCGGGGGCCGCGTGGCAGCGCGCGGGAGAGGCGCTCCGGGGCAGGAGGGATGCGCGGGAGCATCAGCCCCGGGTACCGGCAGCATCCCGCCCGGCCTGGGGGACGCCCCGGAGTGCGGAGGGAGGGAGGGAGGGAGGAACGCAGCTTTTCAGGACGCGTCGACATGAGAGCTCCGTCGTGACTTGAGTTGTTTGTCTCCCCTCGGCATGGAGGAGACTTGGCTGGTCCCTTTTCCCTCTGCGGTGACGGTTGTTGCCTGGCAGCTGTCAGAGCCGGGTGCGAGGGCATTGTGCTCGCTTTAGTCAAAAATCACATGTGATCTCGTAGATTGGAAAATCATATTGTCACTTAATAATAAAAAATGCCTGGAATTTGGAAATCTGTTAAAAGGGGCTGGTTTTTCGCCTTTTTCTCTTCGTAAACAAGTCAAGACCTGGCAACGTCGTGCCGTGCTGGTAGTGAACTTTCTGTCCTTCTCTTCTTAGCAGCTCAGGTCTAATTTATTTAATCATTGGAGCAAACTTTCAAAGTGCTCCATGCCTCCTCTTTTGTTTCTAAGGTTCAGATGTATTTTTAGCGCTTGTTACTGAACTGGGTCTGTGCATTGGAGAAGAATTAATTATTGTTTTGGGTTTGTTGTTATTCAGACGTTCAAAAAAAAAAAAGGGGATTTGCAGACTTTGAACACCTCAGGGGCTTTGTTATAGGCCGTTTGTATGTTGTTGGGGCTTTAATGATGATTTGGTTTTTAATACAAATTCAGCCCTGTTGAAAGGTGACAGCCCTACCGAATAAAGTCCTCGGTTACCCACATAACAATTTCAACCTCAGCAGCGGTGCAGCCTTCCCGGGAGGCCCCAGCAATCTGCCCGAGGGCCGGTGCGGGAGGACGGGCTCAGACCGCGGGAGCAGCGCGCCCTCTCCGTCAGGAGGAAGGAAGCTCGGTTTAAGAACTGAACTTCCACCAAAGGCTGTAAAAGTAGATGAAGTTCCCCCTTTTTTAGTAAACAAAAGTTAGCAATCCCCATCAAGCCGTTCTCCCACGTTGGTAGCCTCCAGCGTTCCTGAAGAGAGTATTTACCGGTTGATGCTGTATTAACGTATAGCTACGCTCTTATTAATGGCAGGGACTCTTCGAAAAGATGAAGTCTTGGTCTTGTTTATTACTTCTACTCAAATTTTGTACACGTGGAAGAAAATAAATAGGTGTAATCTGAAAGTTCACTGCCAAAATTATAAAATGGGAGCTATAAGAGCAGTCATAGTGTCTTGCTGGTACTTCGGGTGAAACCAGAGGCAATGTGTGGGGTGGGAGGGCAGAGGGTGCTCCGTTCATCTCGGGCTGCTGCAGCCGCTCCTCCCAGTAGGGATATTTCGGCTCTGCAGATTTAGGGGAGCGTAAAGCTTTCCTGGCTGTAAGAGCAGCTCACAAACGCACATCCCGGCCAGTTACCGCGTGGCCCTGAGACTGCACAACCCGGGAAAAGCCATATTTTTAAAAGGCTTCATTCTCGAAAGTGCTAAGTACAGAACTGCTGTTGCCTTCGGCGGGAGCTGCTAAGTGCTCGCCACCGCTGAAAACAACCCAATTTATTGCGGAGTCTTAATAGTTTTAGGAACAGAACTTCACCTGCCCATGTTTGTGGATTTTAGCCATTTTCTTCAAAGGAGGAGGGCTCCCCGCTCCGTTGGGTACCCAGCGGCACGTTGCTGGCATGGCGTCCTCCTTGCTAGCACGCTTTGTGCTGTAGAGCAGACCAGGTGAGGAACGGGTAATGTTTTAATGGCCCAACCGGTCCCATAAAAGGTGTCACAATCCATTAACCTATTTCCCTTGTATACTTGGTCTCAAGGAGTGACAGCATCGAGCCTTTAGCGTGTAGGCATTTTATAGCTTTTCTTCACCGTGCACGAGCTGCCTTTCCCACAGCGCTCCTGTGGTTATGAAGCCGGGTCTGAAACGGTCCTCCAGCCACTGCCCCTCTCGACCCTCTGACTTCTCCCTGTCAGGAGGTCATGGAGCCGCCGCGGCGAGGGGTGAGGGGCTCCTGGACGGCGGGGCGGATGCCAGGGTCTGAAGTGCCGGGTCCGCCCTGCACGGGCACCTTTTGCTGCGGTGCTTCTCCCAGTTCTGAGGGGTGGGGGGTGAGTGCCGGGGTTGCTGTTGGGATTAGGCTGTATGGAACGTCCTGGGATTTTAATTGGTGGTGATGGCTTTATTTTGTCAGAAACATTATGTTTCTCATGAGGCAGGTGTGTAATCTGTTCCTTCATGCTCTCTAAGACTGTTTCTGGATAACGGCACACCTAGCCAGCCTTGCTGAAGTTCCAGACTCCAGTGAGATGAATTTACCATCTCTGTGTGGTTGGTTTGGTTTTTGTCCTGTGGTGAAGAGCGAGTTCTTCCGTCATCCCCAGCCCTGCGCAGAACCGTGGGCAGAACTGGGGAAATGGGGGCGAAGGTGCTGTTTGAAGGATCGTTGAAACCTCTGAACACCAGAGAAAGGGGTGAGAGGAAAAAAAAATTAGCAAGTGGAACACCAGGAGTCAGATAGGCACCATGTGAGAGATTCTGGAGCAGCCTTTGGTGCTCCCTCACCTCCTGGAGCGCTCCGTTTGAACAGAACTGGGTCCTGGCGCTGTTCCCTTGAGCTAAGCCGGGGGGCTGCTGTGGCAGTTTCTCCTCCTTGCCCACGGCGTGGAGCACATTCCTTCTACGCGTGCGCTGTTGTCCTCACCTCTGTGTCTCAGGGGTTTCCTCTGTGCTCTTATTCTGAGAGAGAAATGGCAAAAAAAGCCCACTCTCTTTGCTAAGCACGTGGTCCTGAGCTCTTCAGACACAAATGTGGGGACACAAATCCACACTCGGGACTTCCAAGCTCCCCATCCTTGTGTACCCCCCCAGATTAGTTCAGGTGCAGGATGCCGAATATTTAATTACAGGGATTATGATACCAGCCTCGCCTGGGAGATCGTCCGCGGTTCTTTACGGTGAGTCATTGATTGTACGTATACGAAAGATGCCGTCCCGCTGTGCCGGGGGTCAGGAGGCTGCACGGGATTCAGCCTCGCTCCGCTTGAAGCTCTCACCGTCCCCGCTGAGTTTCTGGGGACCTCGGTCGGGCCTGTGGTTTGTAATGAGGTTGCCGGCCACGCGGAGGTGACGCGGACGCTATGAACTAATAGCAAGGCACCAAACAACGGTAATGACTTACGATGCCTTTCGCTGGGTGGCTTATTGTCCCCGATTTCTCTCCTAAAACTGTTTTGACACATCTTTCCCGGGCCTGCTGCCCGATCAACCACCGGCATTACCTGTTCTGCTTTTGGTCTTAGTTCATCTTTCTAAAATTTTTGCTGTCAGCCCGTAAGTGGTTCACACCCTCAGCTCTCTGTTGCTGCCTCGTGCGGCCTTCTCACCTTACCTGCTTCGGTTCGAAAAGAGGTTTTCTGCTTGAACCACTTTTGGACGCGATTTTGAAGAAGAACTCGCCCGGTTTCATCGCTGGTTTGAGCGCGAGTTAAACAGTGCTCTCGTGTACCTCTGCTCTGCCATTCTATTCATTCTCTCCTTTTTTTGTGTCTGGCTCTTCCTCCCTCGGCGGGCCCGGCCTCGGTGATTAAGTCTGCAGCTCTCCTGCTGTTTTTAATAGGCCCGCGGACCTGACCATCTGATGAGAACCAAACTGCACAGCGTGCTCCTGAATACTTTCACTGGAATCTCCTAATGCAGGGTATTAATCATTACTGTCAAACCATTCAGGCCCTAAATATGTCCACCCAGTATAAAATTATACTAAACAGGAGGGGGAAAAGGACTCGGCCCATATTAAAAACAGACCTTAGGCAGTCCCCTGAGTTCTCGGGCACGACGGCCGAGGGCACTGTCCGGTGTGACAAACAACAGCGTGTTCAGCGTGGGCCGTTTGGGATCGACGGTCATAAAAGTTTCCGAAAAGAAGCATAACGCGTTAAGGGAAATACAGAGAGGCGTGGCTTCCTCTTTCGTTTACTAACACACATTCCTGGGAAATAGGTTGCTCCTGTATGTGGCTCAGATGCATCTACCTCGGTGACGTTAATAAACGCTTTGTACGGTTGGGTCTTCTTTTGCTGCAGTTAGAAAACAATAATTGCGAAATTAGTTGCTGTCATACTGAGTTATTGTATATACAGAGCTCGGGGGGCTCTCGCTTCAGTATATCACTTGAATTTGATCCGGGGAAGTGCAGAGCACAGCGTGGTAGTAAAGCATGGGGTTACTTGACAAGTCTCAGGAAAGGTAAGGCTGTTTCTCTGTTAGCTCTGAATTAGACATGGATGTTTTAAACTATATTTGTTCTTGATATTTCTGAGCAGCCAGGGAATGCAGGCCCTGATATTAGAATGCGTCTTTTTTCTTTTTCTTTTTTTTTTTTTTTTTCCAAAAGGCTGTTTCTAATTCTCTGCAGTAAGAATGCCTTTATTCTTTGGAGTTGGTAATAAAAGTTAATCGAGTGTAAAATAAAAGTTACATAAGGTGAGTGGTAAAATTTTATTATTACTGATGCTGGATTTATTGATGACTCCATTCGGTGTTATGAGCTATGGCATACCCCCAACCCCAATGCGCTTCCCTGCCAGTCCGTTAGGAGGTTCCCGTGGGAGAGCCCCTTCAGCGGCGCTCCGCGGGCAGGATGGGTTCGCCGTTCCACGCTGAAGCGCTCAGCTGTGCCTGGCGCGGCCGTAGGCATTTACAGGGACAACTCTCCAACTACCAACTACCATATTCTTAAGTAAACGCAGAAAAAGGGTCAAGGACATCACAAATTTTACTGGTGGTTCAGAGGAACTACTGTTTATTCCAGTAAGGCCACTGCTCCGTGTGTGTTTTGGGTGACAGCGTGAGTGAGAGAAGACTGCTACGGACGAGCCTGCGGGCGTTATCCACACGGGCTGGCCTCAGTGGGCAGCTACCGTCGCCAGTAGTTTCTCTCCCCTCCACACAGACTTTTTCCAAGCCAACCTACGTAAATAACTAGCCCGCAGCAGACTGATGGAGAACCCTGTTGCACCGGCTGCGAGGGAGGGGTAAGGCTGAGCACCCCGTCCTGCCTCAGCACCTCGGCAGCGCACAAAAGCTTCCCACTTCTCAGTGTAGTATTTTTACCTGCTTTTCGGGCAGTATGTCTGGGTCTTCGCTAATCTTTCCCTTGCCTATCAGGATAATATATAAACCCAAAAAATAAAATAAAGCATCTGTATATATTGCTGTGTACAAACTGAGGAAGTTCGCTTCCTTTCGTGTCTGTCGTTAGCGGTGTCAATTGGTTCGAGTGGCTAATATGGTAATGTGATCGTTAGTGGGTTATACTTTAGTTCTGTATACTACTGATTTAATGGTCTTTTTTTCCATTTGGTTGTGTCTTTGATAAATACGGCTTAAAATGTCGGGGTATTTGGCACTTGTGAAAATCTTGCTAAGTTTTTCTTTCTCTAATAGCTTTTACATTTGTTCCTCTAAAAGCCAATTGAAGCAACAATGACAAATAAATAAGGCAGCTGATACTGGAAAGAACAGTAACAATGCAGCGTTTGCTACCCTGACTTGCATTTCATATTTACCATGCTGTGAAAAAAAACCCAAATCCTCCGAGAATTGTGGTGCAGTAGGTTAGTTGTCATTGATCTCGGCAAGAATGCTTAAACCTGCCAACTGGGTTATATGCTTGAAGTCTAGACAAAGATGTAGCAACCAAGCGTGTTTCAGCTGCATTTTGCTTTTGAAACGAAGTAGAGATTCCAGAAATTGGGGTGGAGGTCAGTGCTCCGAAACAAGAACTTCACAACTCTCCCTAAGAAGATCCGGATTGTTTCCTTATCTGAGAGGGTCCAGCTGCCAAAATAAGGAATTTATGGTGGAAATAAGAGAAGAGTCTTCTTTCCCTTCCTCCGTCGTCTCCCAGGGGTACCCCCGAGCGCCGGAGGAGGGAAGGAGCCGTTAGGGCTGTCACAGCGACGGCGGTCGAGCTCTCGGGGCTCAGGAGATGCTCAGGCAGGAGGAGCGGTCCCTGCTCGCCGGTGACGGGTGCCAGGTTTCGGCTCAGTTCCAGCAGCACAGGACTGGGGGATTTAAGCGACCGTTGATACAATTGAAATATAACTCCCCATAATGACAGTCATCTTTCGGTTCCACACGTGCGGGTGCTTCAATACGACGGGGTACAACGCAGCGGGAACTCCAGGTAAACTCGGCGGAGCGCGGCTGTGTTGCTGTGTGGACCGTGCTCAGTTGGCACCTCAAGTGTAGGTACGTGCAGGAATGCACACAGAAATTTTGGAGCAGGTCAGGAAAGATTATGTGCCCAAGTTCACAGGTCCTGCAGCACTGGGAACCGGCAATGTTGCATGTCAGCGTACCTGTGTGTTCTTCCCTGGCTTGCTCTTGGCTGCTTTTTTGCTAAAAATTGGCAGAGAAAAAACTATGGAGAAGGGACCGGTGTTGTCGAAGAAGTTCCAGTGGCCGCAGTTGGATTAAGTGAGGAGGAATTAAAAATGAAGGTTAATTTCCACCCCGCACTCGCGGTCGGTGAGTGTGTGTTACTGATCCCGGAGACACAGGTTTTTGTAGCCCCCGTGTGCACCACCACGGTGGCCACTGGCTCTCGGGCTCCTCTCCCCGCTACCTTTTTCCCATCTGTACGTTGTTTTCACCCATTGCTGTTGGGGCTCGTTAGTTTGATGGTGGTGCTCTGCCCTCTCCAGTGTCCTCGGGGGGCCGGCACCACCTGAGTGGAGCCTTTCAGCTGACCCAGCCGCGTCACAATGAACGCCCCTGTACTGTGCCACGCGTCTCTCTGACTCAGGAATACACTTCTCCCCTCCAATTCAAGACCCGTGCTTTGCTTTTATCCCTTTCCAAAGCTTTGGGAAGGTTCGTGTGGCTCCGTAGCAGGATCTGGGTGGCATTCCGTGGGGATGCTCCGCAGGGCGCTTGGCGATGCTCTGCCCGTGCCCGCGCCGGGCATCGCCCCAGGGCTGCGCCGCACCATACGCACCGCACCGCAGAGGCTGGGTTGCGGTCGGCACCGTGCTCTCCCCCTCACGGTCCAGATTAACCATTATCCGTTGCATCCGGGCGGTTTGTGCCCCGTCTCCGGTGGCCGCACGCCGCCCAGCCGGGCAGGGATGCTCAGGCAGCTCCCCGGTGCCCCCTCCCCGCTCTCTGCCGTTGTCCCCGTCCCCAGCGGCTCGAGAGCAGCCAACAGTGCTCTTCACGAGGGGAGCAGGTTCACAGGGAGCAAACCTCGCCGATCTTAATTGTACCAGTAGTCACTGGAGATAATTTGACCTTACAAAAGGGAATTATATGCATTTTCTATCTTATTTCTTTCCTCTACCAACGTTCTACAGTGCGCGCGATGATTCATACCCGGAGAGCGGCGAGGATATTGGGCAATTCAAACCATTTTAAAGGAAATGGACTCTCGGTGCCCTGAATAAAATAGAAAATTGTTAATAGCTGAAAAAATGGCAAAATGTTCCCTTTTGAAAAGTCGTTGTTGAACAATTATAAGCACTACTGCTAATATTGTCGGCTTACGCTTTCTTTTAGCAAAGGTGAAGGGGGGAAAAAAAGCCCATTTGCCAAATGCAGTCTTTAGAAAATAGAGAATTACTATTCTCTGAGATCAAAAGATCAACGGCTCAAATTAAACGCATGCCAAGACTGCGCGTTTCCATCACGCAAACCCCCACGTGCACTCGCACGTACACGCGCACTGTGACACGAGGTGCATTCGTACTGGGACCTGTTTGTGAAGGCTTTACATGATTTTATCTATTTAAAATACACATTGTTGCCGCTTCCAGCTACGTGTCCCTTTATCACCATTTTATTGATGCTCTCGTGCTCTCTTAAGAGGGTAACTGATGTGCGTGAAAGGCCATTTATTCCGTCGGTGTCTGTACTAGTGTGGCGTGTTTCCATAACTGTATTATTGGTTTTGTCCAGCCTGCAGGAAAAAGTGATACTGTAGCTGGCATCCCAGTGTTAGGTCATATTAAAACCATCTGTAACAAATCTTTATTTGCAGTTACTTTGGAGTTCAAATTTCAGCTTCTACTCCACCTGTCATCAGTGTTTATCCTCATAAACTTTCACAGCTTCTTTTATTCTGTTGCTTTTTTTTTTTTTTTCTTTCTTCTTCTAAGAGACCTTTTCAGGGTTTTTGGCAATCTCGCGCTTACTTTGCCTAGCAAAATATCACTCTTCTTGATTTAGAAAAGACGCGGGTTTAATGTGTCTACAATATCTTTAGGAGAATAGAATATTTTTTAATGTGAGTTCCAAGAAAAAAATAGCACTGTTGCGAGTTATGATTTCTGGGGCATATAAAATAAATAAAATATAAAATATTTTATTTATAAAATAAAATCTTCAGGGGAGTCATCTGCAAACTGTTACGGCAGAAGTGTGTTTTTGTTTTGATGCGGGTAAATAATTCTGCTCACGCTGTGAGTAGCTGCGTAAAGAGGAGGCTACGGAGTTTGAAAGGTGGGTTCCCTCAGGTCTGTTTGGTTTGCTGGTCAGAGTTACAGCCAGTTGGTTTTAATATTGTCTCACAAAAGGTAACAGCGAATCTAATTAAGAGCATTATCAATTAAGTATGCAGTGTGTATTTCAGAGTGCTATTAATAAAATCTTTACTTGGCATCATGTAGGATGCATTATCGTAGGAATAGCCTTAGTGAAAATGGTGTTTGCAATGTGAACCTCCCAGAGGCACTTTGCTATAGACCTTGCTATGGTCCTGTAGACTTTGCTATGGTTTGTGTGTTAGAAGGGCAGACGACGTACACACCGCTGCTGCTGTAGGCGATCGTCAAATACATAGAGTCGTAGGTGCCTAACTTTGATCATCCTAAAAGACTCATATTCTTAAAAAAAACCCTCCTGAACCTTCCATATCATTTGACTTTGAAAGCTAAAAACTTCTCCTCGGTTTCCGTAGAACAGCCCTTTCCGGCGCTGACCGCGGCTCACGTGGAGTTGGCGGTTCACATCCCGCTGCGCTCGGAGGAGGGCTGAGCCTGAAGGTGCAGTTCGGAGAAAACCTGAATTTGAGGAAAGTGTCGCTCACGTGGCTGTGCTGTGACAGCTGTCTATCTGGAATAGAAACTTGGGTTTAAAATTCATCTTTGACCTCTGCAGGGGACAGTGAGCGGTGTCCTGGGAGGACACAGCCACTTGGGACTGGGGGGTGTATTCCTTTGTCAGTACCCATATTGACCCCGAAGTCCTGCCTTTGGATGGACGCTATTGACTGGGTTTGAGTTTGGGTTCATTTGCGACGAGATCACCTTACAGCAGGTTGTATCCAGCTGTGTTTCCTATAGGCACAGCCATCTCGGTGCTGTTGGCTTCCCGGAAAATACTGAAGACACGTTGTTTAACAGCAAGCCGTGGCTCTGGTGCTTTGATTTCAGCGGCTCGCTCGAGAAGAGGGGGGCCGCTCGTCGCTCCCCTTGGTGGGTGTCCCCCTGCGCCGCGGGCTGCCCGGGGCTCCCTCGCCGGTGCCGCAGCCAACGGGTCAGAGCACCGGGACAGCAAACGTACCGACTAACCGGCACTAGCGGCTTGCAGATTTCGGTAATTAGGAGGTCTGCTTTCCAAACTGCTCAGTAGATACAAACTTTTGTGGATTGGGCTCATACGCTGTAAGAGAAAGGTCTTAAAACCTTTTTTTCCTAATTTGTGTTTTTTAATCAACCTCCTCGGTCTTCCGTGCAGAACCGTTTTTACACGTTGGTCATTTCTGACCGTAGTTGATGCGGTCAGAGTGCTGTGGTGAGCGAAGACGGGCATGCCAAAGAAAACAGACGTTCTACTGTATTGGAAGAGTTGCGGTTTCAATAATTCTCTCTACAGTGTGTTTTCCAGCGTGATATCTGCTGTTGTTCTTTCAAGTGGGGTCTGGGGAACAGTTAATACGCACATGTGTTCTCTCAGAGTTTCCAGAGCTGCCCAGAGAAGTAAAGCCAGTGACTAACATTCCTGTATCAAAGTATGGGGCAATTTTGAAGGAAATAGGACACTCTTACAACCGCTGGGGGTTTCACCGTGTTCTCGGTAGTATTGTAAACACACTGTGAATCCAGTGACTGATTTGAGGATCACATAAAATTGTATTGAATGAATGAAGCGTTGGAAGGACAGCAAAACAAAAGTCACTTCTAGAGAAACTTGCTCTTGAAATAGCTGATGATCACAGTCGTGGAGGTTACTATGATACACTCTTGTGTAAATAATTTGTCACATTGACAAGTTGCAGCCAAAGGAGGAGGACCACACTGCGGCTCCTCATGAACTGGGTCTGCCCAGTACCTGGAGCTGGTGTCCTCTCTCTGGTCCTTTCCTCCTTCATCTCTTGCTGCTGCGAGGCAGAGAACATGGGACTCTGGAGGTGACAGGCAAGCGTTTCAGGATTTCACCCAACCTGTCGTAGCAGCAGTGCGTTTTCCACCTTGAGACATACTTTATTTTCTCATGCATTGCTGCATTTGAGCTTTTCATTATTTTTTTTGTGACACTTTCTGCCTCTTGTCCCACAAATGAAGTTCCTAAGCACTCAGAATGTCCGAATTCAGCTCATCCCGCATCTCCTCATCCTGTTAATGACTGGCGTAGCAGTACCTCATCCTCTGGCTGAACAGAAACACTTTTTTGTTGGACTTGCTATTTAATACGAGCAGAATGAAGCAGAAGAGCGCGGTGTTAAAGAAATGACTGGGTAAATAGCACAGAGCTGAGCTCAGCAGCGTGCGCAGAGCTATGTGCGGAGATAAGAGCCTTCCAGAAATTTGACGTGAGAGCGGTGGGGTTCAAAACGCAGAGCAGAGGGGTTGCTCACACGAAGTTCAGTGCGCTGTGGTTTGATAACAGAAATACCATTGCACATTAGAAATACCGTACGGGTGCCCTTCATCTCAAACTGCGCTGCTGCGTACCGGGCACCAACGGGAGACTGACGCTGCGGGGAGAGGGCGACGGGTTAATGCACGCGTGCGTGTTTAGCAAAAACAGAAACGCGTGAGCAATTCTGGGTGGTGGTGAACTTACCTGCCTCTGGTGAGGCAGAGTTTGATCACTTCATCAGCTTCAGCCCCATAATGCCCAATGGGACTTTTTGTCTCCCGTGGGGGACGCGTGCATCTCACTGACCCGACGAAGAAAGAAAGCAAAATGCTGTTTAAAATGTAAATGAAACAATCTGTGTTTAAAGGGACCTCTGTGAAGTATTTTAAAGTCTATCAAGTTTCTGAGTAGTTTTGTTCATCTGTGCCTTTCCTAACACCGACCAGAAAGGAAGGGCAGAGTGCGGCGGTGTTCTCCGAACCACGGCGGGACGGTGCGGGTTCCCAGCAAAGGTGTCCGATGTTTCCCGCTCGGTTTGCGGGCAGGCAAAGCACCAACAGCCGCATTTTGGGTGTTTCAGCAGAGCTCTAGGGCTTCTTCTGCCACCGCTCCATCTATGTTGGCTTGCTTTTGGTATATAAGTAAATACTTTTTTATATATTTATATATAAAGTAATTGCTGTCGTCTGTCTTCTGCGATGTGTTTTCTTGGCTAATGGGTCTGTTTGGGGCGGGGGGAGGAGGTGGCCGCAGCCGTAAAGCGGACAGAAAACAAGCTTCATCTTTGTACCTCAGAAGAGTGCATTATGGATGTTTTTAATCTCTTTGACCTCGTGGCGGAGAAAGAGGGAAGTGAAGAAATCGTGACAAACACCAGCTCTTTAATGCCAGGTTTGTTCCTGCCCGGAGTGCCCTAAGGGTTAATGTAACAGTTTTAAGTCCTTCAATCACACCCACCCCCAACTACAGAACACTTCCAAATAATCCCTTTATAATAGACCCTTTTCCACAGATTGTATCTAACCCGTGCATTAATGGGGCCCGTTGGTGTCAAGCATTTCAACAAATAGGGGCCAGCCCGCGGCGCTGGGAGCCCCTCTCCCCGACCGCAGACGTTAATGATCTTTTGCCCCTCTGACTTCGCTCCCCTGCTGCAGGGACAAAATTAAACTACTGCGGATGGCAAAATAGTTATTTGCTGCCCAGGCAATTACATACTTCCAAAACTCTCCATCGCGGAAGGCCAGATGGACTTTATAGAAACCAGACCCAGGCCGCAGTTTTAATTATCATAGTCCTGTCAGAAATGAGTGAAATTCTGAATGACCGCATGAAACGAACCAAAAGCCTTACACATGGATTTTTTCCTCAATAAAATTTTATGGCTTCTTAAAGAAACAGCATTCATATATTTTACGAGGCCTAATCATTCACTAATGCCTATATTAGTGCACCTGTGGCACTCGGCCCCATGGAAATTACAGCACTGCTCTCGGCTGTGTGCTCGTGTGTGTTATTGCAAACCCCTTGTCGGGAAGACAGCACGTGTTCAGGGGTGAGCTGCCTTCGTTAGCGTTAGCGAGCCGTCATTGTAACGAGGGAAAGGCGTTTACGGACCTTTATCTGCCAAAGTTTTTCTTTCATTGTGCGGATAAGACTTTTATAAATAAATTCGTAGAATCATAGACTCATAGAATGGTTTAGGCTGGACCTTGAAGACCATCGAGTTCCAACCCCCCTGCCATAGGCAGGGACACCTCCCACCAGACCAGGCTGCCCAAGGCCACGTCCAGCCTGGCCTTGAACACCTCCAGGGATGGGGCCTCAACAACCTCTCTGGGCAACCTG